>JADRCO010000706.1:0-27903 GCA_021464525.1 Rhizophagus sp. LPA8_4_AMF
ATATTTTCATCTTTTTATAAACATTTGTTTGACATTAAAAAAAGAAAAGAGAAAAAAGAAGGGAGAGTTTCGAAGGTTGCAAAATCACTGCTGTTCAACGTAAATAAACAAATAGATCAATGAGGCTGATGTGGCACAAAATCACGTGGGGGCAGAAAAGTGTCGGTGATACTGGGGAAGATTAACCAAATCATCTTATCAGTTATGTACGCAGAAAGTATGCGCAATAATCAAAATCTTATGCGCATCAAATGTGCGCGATTTAATTTTTTAAATTTTTTGTGGTTAGCAAATCCGAACCCTCACTTATTACGCATCCAACTTTGACCACTGAATTCCCCTCGTAGGATATCCTAGACTTAAATCGGGCCAAATTTATAGTGTCGGCCTGAATTATGAAATTATAGTAACTATGTAACACTAAAATTTAGTCAAAAGTTTGTGCAACATAACTTACCCGGTGGCTACTATTTATCCGAAGTCACGTGACTATGGTATTGTAATTCTGGCCGGCACTACACATTTGGGCCGAATTATGTTGAATAATCGGATATCCGGATGATGTAGTTATCCGACCTTTTACTAAACGGATACGGATAGCGGATGACGAATATCCGTGGATTGGAACACTAAAATTGAGACGACGCTCAAAAATAAAAAATGAGAGTTTTAATGATTAACAAATCTATTTTTTGATGTCATTAATTTATTCCAACTACTTACTTTTTTAAATTGAAAAATAATTTAGATAAAAAATTTATCTTCAAGTAAAGTATCACGTGATATCACGGTCACACAAAGTAACAAATATAAATATTTGTACAACATGTGATACGATAGTACGTAGTCATGGTTTCGTACGACATGCATGATACAAATATTATAAATATTGTGTCATTTTGAACGATCATTTACGCCATCATCTCAACCATGTACAAATTAAATAGGGATGTTATTTACTTAATTTTCCAAGAATTACAAGATGATAAAGAAACACTTATTTCATGCCTTAAAGTTAATAAAATTTGGTGTGAAACAATCATTCCAATTTTATGGAAGAATCCTTGGAAATATTTGAAAGAAAAGGAATTGTTATTAAAAGTCATCATTTCACATTTATCAGATGAATCAAGAAATAGTTTATCAGTTAACTATTCGATAAATTATCAAAGACCTTTTTTTAATTACATTAGATTTTGTAGACATTTAAATGTAAATGATTTAAATGAAGTGATCAATTCTATTGATCTTGATGATGATTATTCAACTTTTAGAAAAGAAATATTTGGTCTTTTTATCAATGAAAATACAAGATTGACACATCTTTATATATCTTATCAATTTGATTATCAAATAAATCTTATTTCTGGAGCCAAATACTGCTTTTCAGAGCTTGAATTTTTAAGCTGTAATACATGCATCAATGATAACGTCTTGTCCGGATTAACAGAAATATGCAAATCAACTAAAGAATTAGAACTCTTTATTGGAAATGATAATAACAATTATGGAATTGTTAAATTAATTGAGAGTCTCCAAAAATTATTTAATGTGCGTTTGTTAACCAAGAGGTATTCAAAAAGTGATGAATCATTTTGTAAAATTCTTGAAAATTCGTTAATCAAACATGCAAATACTATACAAAATTTTAAGATAATTAGGCAACCTACTACAAGCATTCTCTCATCATTTGTAAATTTATATAGATTAGAATTGGGTGGCAATCCTGTCGAAAGAATGTCATGGAATTGTTTAGAAAACGTATATCTACCTTCCTTACAAATCTTAAAAGCTAAAGGAATCCCAATCAAAGCTTTAACAGGTTTTATTGAAAATACAAATAGATGTCTTACTGAAATTAAAATTGATTGTGTACTCCATAATGAGATTGATAATGAAAGAATTATTCAAATTATTTATAAAAAATGTCCAAATCTCAAATATCTTAAATTAATGTTTAGAAATAAAAATATTTTAGAATTAAAAAAATTATTAGTCAATTGTCAAAATTTAAATGGATTATATATTATTATTGATAATACAACTTATTGGGCTGATGGTGACCATATATTTAATTGGGATTATTTATTTGAAATTTTGGTTAGTTCATCTCCACCTAATTTATTTAAGTTTAAATTCTATTTTTATGAAGCACCTAAATTAGAATCTTTAAAATTATTCCTTGATAATTGGAAAGGTAAACGTTCTATATTATTACAAACAATTCAAGACAACAGTTGGGGAGTTGGTATTGAAATTGGAATGAAATATTTTGAGTTAATGGAAGAATACAAAATGCAAGGAATTGTTAAATACTATAACCATGTTCTAAACGAAAGTACTTTTGAAGATTTTGAATGGGTTCAAGAAAACATTTAATTTACGAATTATTCTTTATGTCAATAACTTAACAAAATTTATTATGATATATAAGGCATTAATATATAAAATTACATTATCTTTATATATTTACTATAATAAATAGTTTGATTTAGTGAATTCATAAAATATTTAAGCACTTATCTAATTAAACTATGCGATACAATATAAATATAACAAAGTCAATAATATTTGGTGAACCCAGGTAATAAACAATAATATATACCAAATTATATACTATATGGGGTCCTATAAGGACCCGTCAGTGGAACTAAAAAGGTTTTTGATTTTTGGGTTATTAAACAATATATCTCTGTTTCAATAAATCTACTATTTAAATAAATTATTCAGTTAAATCTTCCAAAAAAACTATTAGTTTAAATAAATTATTTATGCATAAAAAAGCGTGACTAATAAATTTAATTATAATTTCACGTACTGTACATGAAGCAATTGAGGCATGATGATGAAAACATCGAAAAATTATCCAGGTAAAAATTGTTACAACAATATGTATAATACTTTTTGTGAAAGTTAAAGTATAGTTGTGGCTTATTCTTCAGCGATCTTGGCAGAAAGATTTGATAAATTAGACATCGGAATTTTGTTAATTTATTTTGCGTGATAATTTGAAGAATTTGATTCAAACACTTCAAAATAATCTTCATTATGATTATTAAAATTTGTATTTTCGGAGAAACTTTAAGTAAAAAAACTGGTTGAGACATACAAGCAGCCAGTGATATGAAATGACACAAATGACATTAATGACATGTCACGTATCATTTATTGTATCATTTCAAAGAGTAAATGACAAGCGAATTTGTATTTTGAAGTCATGTGGTTACAATGCTGGCCAGAATTATCTGTAATTCTACATCACTGAATTGAAAGTTAGTTTTACCAGAATTTAACATATTATACTAATATGACCCGATCATCTCAACAAATGCGTGAAGAACTTGTGCAATGTGTTCAATTTGGAGAATTAGATGAAGATGACATACCTAAAGCCTCCACTATTTAGAATTGGATTGCTGGTTTTTCACGAAAATGGAAAGAAGCCATGGCAGTGCGTGAATTAGAGGCAAGAGAAAATGTTAGAACTACATAAAATAAATAGTTTTAAACACATAAAAAATATGTAAAAATATAGTTCTAATTGTTTTTACTCATCAAATATTAATAAATAATAACAGTACATGGCTTAAATTATCATATGCGAGATATATATATTTCTGCCAAATCTGACGCTGCCTCAAAGTAAAGTCTAAAAAAATAAATAAATCATTGATTTTTTTCGTTCAATATTGTCTTTAGTGTTTAAAGTTTTATCATGTGAATTTTGGTGGTACAGCGTGATCAGATTACAGGTTTTATGATTTGTAATATTTTGCTAATTTTGCTATTTATAATAATCGTTCCCCGGAATTTATATAGTAATTTTCTGCCATTCTTATGCGAATTGGGTCTTAATTCTATTATTACTTAGCTTATTTATATTATATTTATATTTAATTTAAGCTAATTAAATTATATATTAAAAAATTATTTAATAATACAGCTTGTAAGTTATTTGTTATTTTTATTATTATATATTTTCTAAATATTTATTTGTTAATTGATTTTTTCATATAAAATTTCTGTTACTTTAGTTGGTAAGTTGTAAAATATAGGTTATTATTATAAATATTATTATACAAAGACTAAGATATATATTATATTAAATTTCTATTTAAATTTTAGAGGAAGTGTTGATTTTAATCTTAAATTTTAGTATAATTTTAATTTAAACTTTATAATATTTTTAATTATTTAAATTTATAGATTTGGAAAAAGTGGAAATACAATTATGGATGATTTTATTTTGGAAAACAGATTAAGATGAATTCCTTATGATAAATTTAAGGGTGTTGAATATCTTGATAGAGGAGGATTTGGTACTATATATAATAAGCTATTTGGTTTTATAATAATAAAGATAATAAAGTAATTCTTAAATGTCATAATGATTTAAGTTGAAAATTTAAATGAATTTTTAAATGAAGTATGATAATATATTATTTATTTTTTAAAATAAATTATAAAGTATTTATAATTAATATATTATTATTATTTTATAGTGGAAATATCATGAAAATTGTTTAAATTCAGATGATATTATTTATTTTTATGGTTTTACAAAAGATCCAGATACTTTGAAATATATGGTAGTAATGGATTATGCAAACAAAGGTAATTTAAGAGGAAACTTAGCAAGAATAATCAAAAGTAATTGGTATCAAAAATTACATACATTATATGAAATTATTTCTGGACTTAGTGATATACATCAACAAGATCTTATTCATTGTGATTTTCATGATGGCAATATTTTAAATCATAATGAGAGTAAAATTTATGTTAGTGATTTAGGATTATGTCGTCCTGTAAAATCATTTTTGAAAGAGCATAATATTTATGGTGTTGTACCATTTATGGCACCTGAAGTTTTAAGAGGCAAATCTTATACTCCAGCTAGTGATATATATAGTTTTTCTATGATTATGTGGGAATTTACATCTGGGATACCACCATTTAATAATAGAGCACATGATATTCAACTTAGTTTAAGTATTTGTGAAGGGGAACGTCCTGAAATTGTTGAAAATACTCCACAATGTTATGTAAATTTAATGAAAAAGTGTTGGAATGAAGATCCATTAAAAAGGCCATCATCTGAAGAAGTGGTAGACACTATTAAAGAATGGATTTTTCCTCCTGGTAAAATTGAAGATATTAATGAAAAAGTAAAATGCAACATTATGGAATTTATAAATGCACCAATTGGACATAACAACCTTACTACTGAATCTCATCCACAGGCATATCATACAAGTCGCTTATTTAGTTTTAATAGTAAACAATTGAATGAAACTCTTGAATGTAGAAACTTACAAGCTTATTATTTAAGTCAAACTATTAGTGAAAGTAAAAATTTGGATGATTGTGTGATTAATTTAAAGTCATTAGGTATGTAATATAGTATATAAAAAGAATCAAATTTGCAAATTATTTATGTGAAATTAATTTTATTTATTAAATTATTTAGATACTAA
Source organism: Rhizophagus sp. LPA8_4_AMF (assembly GCA_021464525.1). NCBI lineage: Eukaryota > Fungi > Glomeromycota > Glomeromycetes > Glomerales > Glomeraceae > Rhizophagus > Rhizophagus sp. LPA8_4_AMF. The sequence goes on from JADRCO010000706.1 coordinate 5,478, forward strand.
AGCAGATAAAAAATAGTGGTTTTATAGGTTTTATAAGAACTCATAATTTTTTAAGTGGTATTTGATGTCATGCATTTAACAGAAATTGTTGTATAGATTTATTTAAACACTAAGGCTAAAGTATCAGTAAAATATTTTACAAGATTCTTAGTTTGTAATTTAAATGATTCCTTTTTTTATATTTTATCCATATATGTATTCTCTTAAACACTAAGGCTAGAGTAGTAAATATTTTGCAAATTTCTTAGTTTGTAATTTAAATAAATCTTTTTTTTTATTTATATTAAATATAAATTATTAAAATAATAATATAAGTAAATAAAATCATTTCCAATGTATAAAAATAAAAATAAATAATGTAAAGTTTTTATACTTATTTCAATGGCTGATTATATTTATTTATATTGTTGACTTTTATTTTAAATATCATTTAATCCTGCAAAATTATTTTCTATTTTTCAAGAAATTATATTATTATGACAAGACATTGCAACATTGTGCATAATTATACATGACTTTATAATAAACAGTCTAATGGTCAAATTGTAAAATATTTTTAGAACTTTTTTTGTTTACAGCATTTGTAAAAATATATTAATAGTTATTTACGAATTTATTTATGAATTTGTTTTTTTAAATCATATTAACATTCCTTAGTGTAAAAAATTTTATCTGTTATTTCTGTAAAAACTCTATAAAAATGAGCCTTTCACGAATCCATTCACAGAAAATGTAAATTATTAGATAAATTCCGTGATATAAGGTTATTAATTCTAGAAATATGTGCCTTTTATGGAAAAAAGAAACATGGATCAACTTTTTTTTATATGAATTTTAATAATAAAGATGTGTACAGAAAATATTCAGCATGTCTAAGCAACAAAAAAGCAATCAATTCTACCCATTCGATTCAGAAGGTTATCTTTGTCTTGCAAGATAATTCCAAATAAATTTTCTTAATAATCTTGACACCTTCACATTTGATAATTAATCAAATTTTTACATGTAAAAGATATTAACACAAAATATGATTTTTTAATTTATACCCTATAAAATATTTTTATTAGTTGATCATTTACTGTATATGAGTTTTTTGGATAACATCCAGAAAAATGATCATTTATTAAACGTTTTTTAGAAATAGCAATAATACAAATAATGCACTAAAATAAAAGATGTTGAGCTAACAAAATTTTTCCAATAGATATCTAGCATATTGAAAATATAAAGTATATAATTATAATAACAATAGAAGTAAAGAAGCAATAAGTATTAAAGAATACCTAAAAAATTTTCCACCCTTATTTCAACATGTAATGTTAAACTTCCAATGAAAATTATAATTGGAATAATATAAATGAGATTAAAGTATATTCATAGGAAGACTCCCAAAACTATAGATACTATAACTAGAATTATACTGTATATAGGGGGACTTTATTTGTTCCCACAGTTAATTTTATTCATCTTTAGCAGCTCAGCTTTGTGCTGCAGTATAATGGTAATAACTTTAACTGAAATTTGCTGCCATTTTGGCAGACCGTCCAAAAAACTAAAAATATAATTTTTTTAACTATTTAAAGATTAGTCAAATGGTTATTATTTAAAAATGGAAAAGGTTGAATTAAAAATATATTGGTGTAAGAATCAGCTTGGAAGCTGCATATCCCAGTTGGTAGATGCGTACTAGTAGTTAATCTTTATTTGAAGTCTAATCAAAAGGTTTGCTATCATCTTTATTAATGGTAAAAATCGCATTAAAAGAATTTATGGCGCTATCAAATTAATAGATGAGCATAAAAATGTTTTAATTGTAAATTTTAAACAGGTTTTATTTCTCTTATAAATTCAAAAGTTGTGTAATATTTATTTTTCTATTACGAAATGAAAAGATTATTAATTGGGCTATTTTAATGATATACATATTTATTTATTTAAAAATTATTAAGATAATTTCAGCTGGATCATTTTATGGTTTTTGACTTAATCTGGGCGAAGTAAATTAAGGAATGTATATTTTTTTTTGAACAAATAAAATTAAATTCTTAATAAAAATATTAAATTTTATAAAAAAAAAAAGACTTCATTTTCAAGCCAGGTTTGTTTAACAAGATATTGAAACCATCAAACTGTCTGGCCAAAATTTCTTTTTTTTTTGATTTTTTCTTTAATTAATTAGTCTGTTTATCATATTAAAGAAAAAAATGCTTATTTAATTAAAGAATGATATTTTCTTTTAATTATTTTTTATAAAAAATAATAAGATAATTCGTTTTCAGCCAGACGATGTTTTTTTTTTATTAAAAAATGAAAAAAGTTTTTAAATTAAAAACATCGAAATTGACATTGATCCGTGTACATTGATCTTTGGATTACCTCATGTTGATTTAACTTCATCATATACTACATTGTTAATTTTGATTTAAATTTCAGTAAAGTAGTAAAGAGTAAGAAACTCTAATAATTTATTTATAAGTATAAATATTGAAGTTTCTAAATTCAAAAATTATCATTATGACACAAAATTTAATAATGTTTAAAATAATTTTTTATTTAGAAATTCTACAAATATTATTATTTGGAAAAAAGTTTAAAAATAGCAATTTATGTGGAATATTAGAATTCAGGGCCTTGGGATTCAGGATTAGGATTCAGGAAATCAAAACATGAAAAAAAATAAATCCTTTTATTGAATAATTTAAATAAAAAAAAATCTTTCTTTAAATTAAATCGATAAGGTTAGAAGGTCGAGGATAATGATTATGTCACTATGTAATGACAAATAGTGAAATTAATACCGTGAAAATTCTAACTTGGGGTGTAACTCTTTATTGTAAACTGGGGTGTACGATAAGATTTGATATATATATTATATTCATTTAGTTCTTTTGTCTTTTTTTCATTTTGTTTGCACTCCATTTGCCATAAATATTGTTTGGAAGGAGTATGTTACCGTAATGTTACTCATTTTTTCTATTTGTGGCTGAAAAGCTGAAAAATCAACTGAAATACTTCTTTACTTTCTTTACTGAAAACTTAGGACATGTTTATAAAGCGTTAAAGAATATAATATTATTTATGTATGGAAACTTATATAGACTTATTACTTATTAGTTAATACAGTAGTATAGTAAAAGAATATAAAATAAATCTTGTTTAATATTAGTCTATTGGATTGTATGGTTAAAAACAAGTATCTATTTATATTATTTAAATTTTTAAAATCATACATTGTACGCGTATTTTTGTGACAAAAAAAACAATATAAAATAATAAAATATAAATTAAAAGAATATTCTGGATAAATGATTTTTCGCACTTTTTTCTTTAATAAAATGAGAATTTTTAAAATAAATAACTGCTAGTTTTATTAGTTTTAAATTATTTTTCACGAAAAAAACTGCGAAAATTTTTTCTAAGATAAATGTTACACAAAACAAATGCCCAGTTTACAATAAAGGTCTACACGACTACACCCCACCTTCGCTCGTAAATTCATGGTAATCATGTGTGTGGAAGTGCACGTGTTCACAAGATGACTATTTGAGTTATTACCTATTCAAATAAATAAAATTAGATTACAACAAAAAAGTAAAATTTACACTAGTTACAAATTGATAATTGCTCCGCAATTGACTTTATACTTACTTTGATAAAGTTCTCTATATTTAACATCCGTGCTTGGAATAGGTTTTCTCTTTTTCTCTCAAGAATTTCTACCTTAATAGCCTCATCATGTCTTTCTTCAAATTTGAAAGGAGATGAACGACTTGTCAATTCCCAGAATATTACTCTCAAACTGTACATATCAACTTCTCGGTTAAAGCACATAGGTTGTTTTTTGCTCTTTTTGCTTATTTTGCTCAAGCATTTCGAGAATTTCAGAATCTACGTAAGGCAATACACTCCATACTTCAGTGTTATTACAATCCTTTCCATTTTCAAATGAACGGCCGAAATAAGACACTTTTATTTCATCTTTACGTATTAAGTAAGATATTATTGGGGTGCTAAAAAAGAATACGTTAAGTAATCTAGTTCAGCTATACAATTATAAAACAAGAATGTACTTACAAGATCACCGTGTATGATACTCTTATCGTGTAACCATGAAATGGCACTTGAAATCTCTCTGGCAAACCTTAATTGGTTCTTCTATTTACCGTTCGCATAATCAAGAACAAGCAAATATTTTTTTTCATCTAAGAAAATAACAACACGTTAACAAAATACTTAAAACATAGCCATACAGTACATACTGTTATTCTACCTTCTAATTTCGTAACTCCGTGAAATTGAATAATATTTGGATGTCAAACTGCCACTTTCGATAAATAAACTTAGAAAGAAAATAATTCTTAATGATCGATAATTTATCTAAAATTATTATTAATAATGTACCTCTTTAATAAAGACGCATTTTTTAATTGCATACACTATTAGGAATCTCCATCACCGATAATTTTACGGTTAATCAAGTCTTGAGAGCCAAAGCGGTCGATTGCATCGTTCTCCAATAATTCATTTACTTTATCAGTATAATACTCTTCTAAATTTGACTATAATGAAGTTATATGGCATAACAAATTGGTGGTATTGCATATTATTTGCATATTGTGTATGCATGAAACAAGGAGAAAATATTAATTTTTTTTTGCATTGTGAGTTACTTTTTTGGGTAAAAAAAAACCATTTTATATAAATATCGGTCTGTTCTCTTTGTGGCGCAGTTTCCAGGTTTATTGAATGTTTGTCGTCTGGTGTTCTGGCTCCAAGAGTTTCGAACCGCAAAGTTATTTTTTTTAAACGAAGAGAGAATAAGGGAATATAGTATCAAAATAAAAGAAAAGTAAACTAGTTGTATTGACAGAATAAAAGGAATGAAAAGCGTATATATTTTTTTTAAAGCTGTTTATACGAAAACTGAAGTTGAAAGTGAATAAGTAATAGTTTATACAGTGCTATTAGACTAAGTATGTAAATAGGAATTATATCTTCTCGTTTTTTGGTGTGTCGAAGTTAATTTACATAGAAGTTTTTAACTAACTATGAGAGAAAGTCAACAGTGGTACCGAAAATTAAAATAACGATATATGTAATAGTACACATTTTGGTAACGTAACGCATACTATTTTTATTCGCACATCGGGAAAACTTTTTTCATACACGTGATGAAATATTGAAATAAGCCAACCGTGACTTAAGGTCACAGTCTCGTAGTTGAGCAGTTTTTATAATCAAATATTTCTCCTACAATACAAGACATGTGAAGTATAACAGGTAATACAGTCCTAAATAAGTATATGTCAATATTCTAGTCACTGCAAACTTCATGAATTGGAGTTAAAATTTTAGATTACGATTTTACGGTTAGTATCATTATATTCTGGTATACCTAATATTTGAAACCTTGTACGACATAAATTGGTGGCAACAAGTTTTTTTTTTAAAATGATTTGGCTGTCATATTAATGTCCACATGCACATACTTTCTTCCCCTTTAATATTCTAGCTTTTGATACAGCTGCAGATGTATCTAAATATCTATCTGATTCTAGTTATTAACTAGTATAGCAAGTCATTTCTAAGTTTCAAGTTAAAATACAAAGGTTCGAAGTGGATATGATTTTGTTTATAACCTGAAATGATAACCATCGTTAAGGGAATATTCAAGAATCATTAAGTGTGGAATCAATCATTTCAACTTTAGGTTAATATCATACGATGAGCATAGTAGTACGTATATTATTCTCAAAACATTTACCAATTTTTATATTTTCAAATGTGAAATCAGGATTTGTCTTCATTTTACTTCGCAATTGAGAATCTATCTTTGCAATTTACTTATGCAGTATGTTTTGTATTACATTATAAGTCAAAGATTATATTCATTTCAGAATGGTAATTATTTTTTATATTTAAATTTTTATTAATGTTAAAGGTTACATTTTGGTGGAAAGTTCTTTTTACTTGTTAAATGTTTCATATTATTTAATTATCTAAAAGGATGATAATATTAATAGAATATATTATTTATGAATAATTTAAATAAAGATATATATACACATGGTGAGATTTATTTATTTTAATCTATATTTTTATTCACAAACTTAAATATACTTTATACTTAAGGAAAACATTAAATTTTGTATTATCACAGGTACTTAAAATTTAGTGATGCTTGCGATTGTATTATTAATTAAATTAAAAAGAAAAAGATAAATTTGCAAAATATTTTTCATTTTTTTTTCGTCATCCGATGGTCATACTGATAGTTTTATAGAAACTTATTTTTGTTAAATAATATTATATTATAATAATAAACATTATTAAAAAAGCATATCACTTTATAACTCATATATATGTTGTTATTCCCTCTTCTCTAAAAATTTTAGGTAGAACTAAAAATTATTACAGTCATAGAAATTCCGCTCAACTAGACCAGAGCCACGTTACCTTGGCCACGTGATCGACGCAAATTCTATTGGTACAGTTGCTTGAGATCATCCTTGTAGATCTCCTTTTTGTGAACATTTAACATGTGAACCAAAAACACAAACCTCTCAAATAAAAAAGGAAACTTTCACTGGAAAATCCGTTTCACCCAACAACAAGCAATATTCAAAATACATTATGTAAGTGGAAAATTATTCCTATATTAGAATAAGATTATTCTAATTATTCATATGTTTGTGCTTTTCAATATATAGTCGTTTTATAACTTTATTTTTTTTTAAAGTTTGACAATTTTTCATTATCTGACTTTTTCGTAAATGTAATAAATGTAATTATAATTACTATTTTATAGTGTTTTAATAATAAAAAAAAAATTCAGAAAAATTTAAATATTTTTCGTTCATTTATTAATGAATAGGTAAACCAAGGATGGGCAATATAATTTGTACTTTGCTAAAGAAAGCCTGGGAAGTTATTAAAAGACGATTTAGTAAACTTTTAAGGTTTATCAAAAATATTCTTCAGTGGTTTTCAAGACGTCCAGGATGTCCTGGTACTTCATCTCAACAATCTCAAGATGAATCTCAGAGTTGTCCCAGTCCATCACCTGGTATGAATTCCGTTAGTAATCAGATGCCACAAAATGAGCGTTCTGATGTGAGACAGGGACCACCACAAAGACAACCTGGCTCATCATTCAATATGAATCAGAAGTTACAAATCGAAACTATGACATGTTCCAGTCCATCATTCGATATGAAACAGAAGACACAAAACGAATCTCAAAATCGTTCCAGTTCATCATTCGATATGAATCAGGAGCCACAAAACAAATCTCAAAAACGTTCCAATCCATCATTCGATATGAAACAGGAGACACAAAATGAATCTCAAAAATGTTCCGGTCCATCATTCAATATGAATCAGGAGCCACAAAACGAATATCAACGACATTCCAATCCATTATCTGGCATGAACAAGGTGGCAAAAAATAAACGTTCCACTATGAGTCAGAAGTCACAAAGTGAACATCAACGTCGGTCCAGTTTTTCATCTTACTCCTGTCCTCAAAAAGGTTGTACAAGAACTTTTGAATCATTTGATAATATGAATAAACATTATAATAGTCGTCATAATGGTCGTAGTAAGCGTAGATAAAAAAATAACTATGGTATTGTTGCGAGCTAAAATAATTTGGTTAAACTGTTATGTTGGCATGAGTTTCTGAAAGAACCTTGCTTTTTTATTGTAACTAAAGAAATTATTCAAATAAAAATTGATTTATAAAGATCTAGGCACATATTATAGCATTAATGTGTCACTTGTTTAAATTTGTATGTATCGATTTACAATTTTATGTTATGGTACTTTTTGAATCAAAAGAATTGTATGTATAGTTAATTACAAATGATTAGTATCTAGCTAGAGATTGAATGTTCGAACGATTTTAATTTGATTAGTAAGCGAATTCATGATATTTGAAACATTTATACTGATTAAGGTTGAAGGTAAAAAAATTAATATGGGTAAAAAAATAAATATATTTACGAGCTCAACGCGTATGGCTTATGTTATCATCTGGGCTATAATTCTAAAGTAGATGCACGTCCAATAATCTGAAGGATCTTAATCTTGAACTTGGGCTTAGTTTGTTCTAACTTTATACAGTATATAATTAACCCGATTAAAAACTAAAATAAAATCATCTAACCTAAAAAACCTGGAAAAAAAATTAAAAGATTGTAAAATGGGATAAGGAAGCCTATCCTTCCGAATGTAAATAATTTGACGTTATGTACACCATCCATAATGGTATAAAATGTTGCTGAGAATCTATCGTTGTAGTTGGCTAGTAGGGTGAGAAATATGTTCCGAGGCCATATCATATTAGTGGTCATGTGCCGTACAATTTCTGTGATGTCTTCGTGGGTTTCTTTTGTTATGAGTTTTATAACAATTCTTTTGTTCCATTTGGTAACGTTTTGCATTTTCCCCCATGCTTTATGTTTGTCGTTATGTGATCGCCATATTATTTTAATTGTAGCTTCCTGCAAAGACAGGAAAAATTAGAGGATAATTTTCTTGATCGTTATATTATTTAGTAGGAACAAGTTGGTGGATAACAAGGTATAATGGGTGGCCGTCGTTAATGTCTAAATTGAAAAGATCTAAATTATCTATCTCTTCCTTTAAAAAGTGTGACATAACCAATTCGTGCGAATGGGTTGAGGATCATCTGGTATAGTAACTTGTGTGTCGGTAAAACATCTTGAAGAAGTTCTCTTGTAGCGGGCAAAAATGCAAATCTGAAGTGCGAGTTTGAATCAGGTACTTGATTACACGTAGGGCAAGGAATATATTCCACTTGGTATAGTAAAGGGTAATGTTTCTATGTTTCTTTAAAATGTCGCCACAAGGCAGTATATGATTAAGACTTTTTACTTGAAGATGTCAGATTTGGATTTATTTATGTACATATTTCGTCGGTGGGGTTGTGATGAATCCATTACTTGGTAAGATCCAAATTAAGACAATTCAATGGTGTGTAAATAAATGTAAGGGTTGTTCAGGAAATCGCTAAACAGTTTAGCATCAGAAATATTTTTCAAATTTTTTGTAGATCTTTGCACTTAAGCGTCATCAAGCCTGTATGCATTGATTGAAATGGGCGCAATAAGACATCCATATCTTCAACTTTGAAGATCGACTTTCAGAAACTTGCAAAATTAAAAAAAATCAAAATTATTTTTATAATATATCGGACATGGCACTTGTAACTCGATATCAAAAATATGTCAGACATATACGTTAATTATTGTCAAACGTATAATAAAAATATAGTAAATATAGGAATTTATAATATACCAAAAACATGTTTAAAACATAAGGAAAATAAATATTATTAATATATTAAATCATATATTGAAAATAGTACAATATGTTTAATACTAATATCCTTATTATCTGTATCATAAATATGCTAGAAGTACAATAATAATAAAATATTTTGACTATTTGTCTTGAAATATTTACATTCTTTTAATTTAATCAAATTTCTTTCTATTTAGGCGGAAACAGGGTAATAAGGAAATTTTATCAAAAGTTAGAAAAGTTTAGAAAGTTTACTAGATATAATAAGGAAGATCTTAGAAATAAATAAATAGCCACATTTTTTTTTAATAACTTCACTTAATATTTCAAAAGCGCTAAAGTGTGAAATTACGCCATGAAGTCTATAAAAAAACGGAATATTAAAATATGAAAGAAAAAAAAAAGGAAAATTGTTGACGATAATGTTTAATTTAAATCATACTAAAAGGAAAGAAAATAAATAAATCATCTACAAATTGTAATTCCGGCCATTTAATCTGTGGGTATTAGATAAAAAATTACTGGCTATCATAGTTAATTCATAAAAACTACATGTCATTAGCTTTTAAATAAATCAGTCAATTATTCAAGCAGCAGTATGAGCTTGTACTTTCTCCGTGGTGCCTCGCCAATCAATCGACAAATTTCCTCCATCAGACTGTTTAAAACAATCATTCACGTATTCCAATAGTAAAATATCAGCTTTATTTTTATTAAATCTCAACTCTTTAAACCAATATCGAAATGCTCCTTCTATCGAAATATTATGCCATCTTAGCATAAATTCATCAACAGCTAAATGGACCTTTTTTATACCTAACTCTTTTATTGTTGACTTATTTTTGATTAAATCTTTTTTCATTTCAGGGATTTTTGCTAACTGTGTCGCTTCGAAAGTTCCTCTTTTATCGTAATTAAAAACCAAACGTTGATTTTTCATCTCTAATACCGTATTCAAATAATTCATATATAATTAGAATTTATCATCCAATTCTCTTCGTACTGTATTGATCTTTTCAAAATTAATCAACTAATTAATTATATCTAATTCTGTACGTAATTCTATATTTAAATTATCAAGGTAGTATCGGAAATCGCTATAATTATCCCGATAATATAAATTTTCCTCACATTATTAATAAATTTTGTCATCGCTTCAAAACAAAATTTTTCAATAATATCTTTTGTTTCACCTATTTCAAAATTTACGAAACCATCTAAACACCAATCTTCTCCTTTTTGAACTACTGCTCCTATATTGACAATAACATTATTTTCAATTTCAAATTCTCTAGCTCTTTTATCTACAGATTCTTTTACAACGCTTTTCCTTTCACCATCTACAATAATATAATCTAGCCATTTCATTCTTTCTTCTATTGTATCATTTATTACGTCTATTTGCATATCCGAAACTTTATGATTTCTTTCTTTGATACTTCAATTTATCCAATCACAATTATTTTTAATAAATTCAATATTCTTAATATTATCTACGTATCATAAGTTTAATGATTGTCTCTTTAATACTATTATCAATTTTCCTTGTCGTTATTGTTCTCGCTATCTCATTGTCTATATATATCAAACAATGTGAATAATTTTTCTTTCTACTAATATTATACTGACACCCACCACACTTCGTTAAAAATGGTGAATTAAATACATCATTATCGTTATTTATTTCCTATAATATAATGTTCGCCTATTTCCTTGAATGTTTTACTTTTCGATGCTTTTTTTTTGATACTGAATATATCATTATCTTTATCTTTCCACGTAATTATTTCTCTGTTACTTTCTTTTTTTGTTTTAACTCCTTCCATTTTCCTAAGCGTAACATTATCGTTAATATCATCTAACATATATTCATAATGCGGTTTGATTATTCTTTCTATTGGATCATCTGCTACTTTATCTATTAACTCTCTATACCATGTCGGTTCAATTCCTCTGTTTAATATATATTTTTTTTATTAAATGGTTCCATTTCATTAAACATTTCTTAGAATGTTCTAACACGTGCTCTAAAAAAAGATTTCTCTCCCTCTAATTCTATCTATATGATTAGCGTAATTATTTTTCAACACGTCTTCAATTGGGTATTTTACCACCACTAATTCGATGGTGCATAAACAAATCCTCGATTGATCCATGATTACATAGCTCAAATTGATTTTGTTTTATATAATAATACTATCACCTATATGCGTTTTCGTCGGAATTTTCTTTCATCCGCTATTTCACTAAAACACGCTTGTCCTCGTCTTGAAATTCATGGATTTGCGGTTCAAATAACTTTCGTAGCTTCACTTTTGAGGCTGTATTTTTTATCATTTACGGTAAGAAGAGAGCAAACACTCTGTCTTTTTTTCTAGTAATATTATTACAAATCCCACCTGGTATTCCCCATTTTTCAAACCTTTTTTTCAGTTACGTTGAGAGAACCTGTGCCAAGAAATCCCGATCATTATCTCCTCGCTTGCGATGTTAATTTAAGTTCTTGCAAAAAAATACAGACAAAAAGGTTTTCTTTTCAGTCGCGAAAGTAGAAATATTAGGTTTTTTGTTCGCGTCAAAAAAAAAAAAAAAAAAAAAAATTGAAAAACGTTTTACGGTTCGGTTGTCGTACAACCTTGTGATCACCAAAATTAAGATATTTTTTTTTTAATTCTGGCAAAATCTTCAATGCAGCCGAATTTGACAAATTTTTACTTTAATTATCCAACTTATGAATTTTATTTTATTAAAACAACGTAAAAGAAAGAACAATTCTAATTTATAGTTAAATAATAATAATAATATACACACACAATTAATTTCATCCATACATATTATCAAGATTCTTTCTTTATGATTTGAAATACTTCATAATCATCTATTGAAAATTCTACTGAATCCCTTATATTTTTTTCATAACTACGTTGTTTACACCCACTAGAATTATATTCATTTAAACAATCATCATCATTCACATATACTAAAAGATCAATATCAAATGCAGGACCAAATTCATCACAATAAAACAAAGCTCGATTCAAATCCTTTATACGACTTAAAATTGTATCCTTAACATTATTCTTATTTTTAAAAGAAAATATAAAACTATCATTCGTTTTACCCCATTCACCATCACATGAATTCTTCCATATTAAAGGATTATAACCACCAATAATTTCTTCTGATCCTTTTACTTTAATAAATGTAATAGTATGAGGTATATTATTACATAATGTGTGAAAACTTTTAGGAGTGAAACCATCTCTACTTCCTCTTAATAATAATTTAAATTTATAAGGTAAATAAAAATCTCTTATATGAGAGAATTTATTATTAATATTTGTATTATCAATCCATGCTGAAGTTAAAGATACAATATTTATATTAATGATTTTTGAACCAAGTTCACTAGATCTAGGAAATAAAATATTATTTGGTATTTGACTTTCAGTATCCAAATGAAATTCCAATAATTCTTCATAAAGTTGATCTTTTAAAAGTTTTCTATAAGGTCGAACATTTCGAAAAAAATCTTTAGAAGATAAACCAAAAAACCTAATATAAGGTAAACAATTTTGTAAGGTAACGTTCATCATATTAAATTCATTATCAGACCAAGTTGCAGGATCTGAAATGATTGATGAATTCTGTGCAAGACCCCATTTTAGTATGTAATCCCAAATTATAGCTTCATCCATTTGTAAATCATCACGTTTAATAAGTGAGATTAAAGATCTTTCGGAAATTGAAGTAAAATCAACCGATTTAAATATTTTTTCAGGAAATTCAGCTATATAATCAGTACAAAATTGTTGAAGCTTTAATAATAAATTTGATTGAAAACTTATTCGATGAATAAGTCCAAAATATTGTTCAATCCATTTTGATTTATTTTCAATTAAATACTTTTGTAAATAATCAACTAATTCTTGAAGATGAAGTTGATCAGCGGCAGTCAAGATTTTTGAAATATTTGTAGTATCTTGTTCGTCTAAAGAAAATATTCCACCGTAGATGTACCTATAAATAAATATTTATTAATAAAGTTCATTATTAAATTTTAGATTATAAAAAGTACTTACTTTAAATAACCTGAAAGATTTCTGGTGAAATATTTGGTAACTTAATATGATTTAGATTACCATCATTACGGATTTTATTGGAGGCTAAAGTACGTCGTAAAAAAGGAGAACGGTAACACAGGATATTCATATGAGCACGAAATACTTTTACATCCGGATCTTTACCAACTTCAATTATAATATCATAATATTCATCATCATTTAAGATCTCAATATAATTTTGGCTTAATTTTTGAAAAAAGTGCGTTGACATTCCTTTTTTAGATTTAAATGGGAGAAAGAGAATTTAAAGTCGATCGAAAATATTGGAATTGTTTAAATATTTGTTGATCATTATAGAGAATGCCAAAATGGAATCGGCAAATTTTGATGATATTATTAAAACATGATATAACTAGCGTAACCTGTGACATTTTTCATCACCGTGTCACTTTGAAGAAAAAATGGAAAAATCCTATTCATCACGCACTGTCTGCCAAATATGAGCCACACTTAATTTCAGTAATACGGTAATACCCACTCAATTACTGTATTGTTAAAGAAACATTCTTACATTTTTTTTTTTTTTTGTATTTTAGGTTGTTTGACTCCAGAAGACTTAGATGAACCTGAACTTATAGGTAAATAGGGAAGTGTTTGTCTAATTGAGTTAAAGAAATATACTAGTGTTTCTTTTTTAATTTTTGTTTATTTTGAAGGAATAGGCTATTTCTTAGGACTGGAGATTTTGGATTTCTTTCTTTAAGAAATTTAAAGATTCTTTTGTTTCGGTTACAATAGGTGGTTTGATAGAGGATGAACTTTTCATAATATATACTTATTTGTATTTTTTATTTTTTATTTAATTTAAGAAAATAGAATTAAATTTATGTAAGTACAACTAGTAATAAACTGTAATGTAAATGGTAAATTCAGTATACAAATTTGTAATCAAATCATGTAAATTCCGTATCAAATCATATTTTTAGTGATACGGAGTTGTGTATTTTTCCATATCCTTTCAATGAATATCAGATATTATTTCTAAGAAAAAAAAATCGTATAAAAGCCTTATAAAAAACGTATCCAATTTTTTTATAGGGACGAAATATTTTCATTTACAGCATATTACAAATACACGCGTCAAATTTGTTAAAAGATAACAATATCACATTATGTATGCATGAAGTTAAAAGTAATAAAGATCAATCATATGATTAAAGGAAGAGTTCAAGAAATTAGAAATTTATTAGGGATGAAAGAATATATTAAAGTTCGAGGTTCATTAAGGAATAAGAAATTGTTATTTTTTGATCAATTATTAGACGCAAGTGGTGATTTATTATTAAAAGGTGGAAACACATATGTGCGGCGGAGGATAAATCTATGAAAGGTGCAATACCGAAATGGTATAAAAAATTCTAAGTTTAGTTGCAGAAGATAATAGCAGATACATCAAAAGAGAATTTTATTGAAACAAAGTAACAAGAATAGATATGTGCAGAACGAGGCAAAAGTTAAATGGGGAAAAAATGAAATGATAACATGGGATGATAGTAATTATGAGAATCTATTTTTTGTATTGATAAGAAAAAATCGAAAAGTGTAAAATATGAAAGAATAGGTATTCGATTGTTAATAGGGAAGGTGATGATGCTAATGAGCTGCCGGCGCTAATTTCATGTAGAAGGTGTGAAAAACGAATTAAAAATTCAAAAAGTGATAGTTGTTTAATTTATATAGAAAAAGATTGGAGTAGAAATATTAAAACGAGAAAAGAAATGAATGTAATAAAACCATATGAATCGTATAACGATGTAATAGCGAAAAATACTAGATTTGGTACAAGAGCATTAGAAACTGATTTAAGTGATGAGATCTATAACCAGAGAATTGAAAGTATTGATTGATGGAGAATTCTCGTTAATATAATTTTTGAAGAATAGTATTATATGAAGACGGAGTGAATAAAATGGACTTAGATGATACGTTTGAGTTAACATTAGTAGGTAAAAAGTTGAGACATAAAGAAAGACATAAGATTTGAGGCGAAATTGCAGTAGGATGGTATTTATCGAACGCAGGATCTGTCAAGAATGATGAAATTTTCGTTAATGCCATAGTGGATACGGATGATAATGGTATGTTGATGGGAAGGCTACATGCAATTATAATGGAGCTAATGATTTTGAAATAAATGTTTAAGTCTACTTTTTTTATACAACTTTTTAAATGAACGAAGTAATAGAAGAAGGTTGGATAATAAATATTACATAGAATGTATATTTATTGAAAATGGATCAAGGTGGAATACGTTTAATGTGGATCAACAGATAGAAGTCTATAAGAGAAGGAAGGATACTGAGCAAATTATCTTACAAAAGTTAAATGAATATAGATTTAATTTAATTGCATATAATTTGACAACTCATGATTATAGTTTGGAAATCGAAATTAATATATGGTGCTTATAGACAATGGGCGAAAATGTCACTTATGCAAGATATAAAAATGATCATCTAGTTTTAACAGATGACATATTTTATTACAATATGTTACACGAATTTGATTGAAAATACACATTAGAATTTATATCTAATAGAACTAGGTTTTCATCAAGACAGACTTCGACACAGGATAGTATGGAGCGTTCTTATAAAGTTAAAAATTTCTTATAGATTTTACCTACGTATGCAATTTTATATGAATTTCGTTAAAGAAAACTTATGTCCAAGATGTAGATCTTGTGAAGATTGATATCATATATGGACATGTTAGTACAACGAAAAGTTACTAATGGAAATAGTAAACAATATGATAATAAAGATAGAGGAAGACATAATTAAGGAAAAGAACGAGGAACGTCTAACAAGTTTTAGATGTATAAACGTTGCGTTTATTCAACTCTTATACGAGGATTAAAAAATTTTACGAGGAAGATCTAAAGTATGTGAATTAGTTGGTGGCTTATAGAATAATCAATTTAATAAAATAGGTTTTAATTCAGAAACTAAGCGATTAATCAAAGAAATTTGGATGCGTTGTTATGATAGTTTTAAATATGATATATGGTATGAACGTTGTAAGAGTGTAATAGATATAGAAAAGAATATTGGTGTACATACTAAGGATAAAAAAGAATATAATAGGAGATAGAAAGAAAAGATTGAAAAAAAACTAAAATAAACAGTTAGTAACTTTAGATAGAGTGGTTGATTATATAATGGAAGGAAACCCAATTAATCAGCTTTGACATTTGGTGACAAGAGTGAATTTAGTCAATTGATTAAAGTAGAATTAATAATAGTAAATAATATATAGTATAGTATAGCTTAGTTCTTTTAATTGTGACTATATTAATATTGAAAATATTCTTTAGTTAAAAGGCTTCATAAGATTTTATCTTACTATTTATATATTGCGTTACAAAAAAAAATAGTCGCAAGTGTATAAACATGAAGATGATTAAGAGGCTCCTCAAGTAAAACATTGTGGTCACAAGCATAAAACAACACAAAAATTACATAATGATAAAGAGCAAAAAGAAATCTCTCAAGTAAGAACTTCTAATCGTAAGCGTCAGCAAAAAAATTACGATAATGAACAAAAATATGATAAGAAGCAACGTAAAAAATAGTTTATTAATTATTTTTAGTATAATATATTATCGATATTTTATACCAGAATTAATACACATTTAATATATTATGTTTATATAATTTACACATATGTAAAACAAAAATCTAATAAATAATATACAAATTTACTTTGAATGATTAATACATATTTATTATAAATTTGTAAAAATGGATGCTCATAATTGTATTAAATTCATTATATTAACATTTTTTACATTTTTTACATTTTTTATACGAAAACTTTATAGAAACTTTTTACTGGGTTAATTTGCAAAGTTTCAATTACGATCAAGTGTTAATAAATCGCATAAATTATATATTATTAAACTATATTAAACTAAAAGGATACTTCTTTATTATTTTTGATTAATTTAAATTAGTGCCGATATCGTTAACTGTTAATGTGATAGAATCAGAAAATGATCTGCGGCATTTACGCGATATGCTGGTTACGAATAAAAATGAATATATTAAATAAATGAATACAAAATATAACATTATTAACAATAATTAAACAATAATGAATAAATAGCAAATTTAATTAAATAATTAAAATGTTTTAACGCGATAACAAAGTATTGAAATTACTACCATTATTGCATAAAATAACGTTGTATATATGAATAAACCGAAATTAATTATTGCCCAGTTTTATTTAAACTAATAGTTAATGCTTTTCCTTTACGGCATTACGACATTATTATTCATTTCAGGTAGGGTATTGTACTATTTATTAGGAAGTGTTTGTGCCCAGATTTAGTACTTTACAACATTTTTGTGAACCTAAAATCGAAGTTGCACGATTGCATAATTACATAATGTTACTATTAAATTGTTCCATACGTGCGGAAATATTGTTGGAACAATGTAAATACTAATACGGTTTCTGTTTTGTGATAATTATGTCCAGAGTGGGGGACACTATCAAGTAATCTTACAGAAAGCCGTATTAGAATTTAAAATTAGATAGGCCACCATAGAAACTTCGTCATGTATCACGCGCTTCGTGCATGCATCCTGATCGCAGATTGATTGTTGATGCACAAATTCACTATCCGCTGTCGGACTTTTAAAATAAACTATTTTCGGAGAGCTGAGTCTATGCTAAAGTCTAAACAAAATAGTTAAATAGTATGAAATGTTGACGTGAAAAAAATTAATTAAGATTCCTAATATCCTTCTACTCATACTTCCTTTTTTCTTGTTACTTTATGTTTAATATGTTGCCAGAAACCGTCAAACGTAATATTCGTTATTCCAGTTATTGGGAGAGGCCCTATACACAATGGAAAGTAAGTTCGTGGGATGATTTTTATCTTGAAAAGTATCCAAATGCGTCAAAACGGAAATCGCATGATTCTTTGGGGAGCGAACTAGAAGCCTTGATAAATAACCTTAAGCCGAAAACAAAAGAATATAATAAGGTCCAGGTGTTGAAACGTAATTTGGAGGTTAGTATTTTTATGTCCTTGAAAATTAACGATCATAGTAAATGTGCTACGCCCTACCCGCTGGCATAGGGAAGAAGAGCGTCCAGACATAGAGCTTCTGCGACGTGCATAATTTGCTATGTGGTTCTTGGAAACGTGGAAATATTAATGAGCATAGTAAGTGTGCTACACCCTACCCGCTGGCATAGGGAAGAAGAGCGTCCAGACATAGAGCTTCTGCGGCGTGCACCACTTGCTATGAGGAAGGTCTGCCGATTTCAGATGAGAAATCAGTAACTTCCTTATGATGAATGATCTTACTCACCCACCTTCTTCTGTATCTACTACAGAAATCGAAATCTAAAGAGAAGAATGAAGAAAAGGAAAACAAAAAGAAACGGAAGGCTGCGGAAGAACGTAAGATTTTAAAGTAAAAATTGTTCTTTTTTTCAGGCTCTTACTAATCTTTATACAGTAAAAAAGGAGGAGACACTTTGGTGTCTTGCCGATGGGGATACCTTTTCATCTGTCTTCCCTGTTGACATCGAACTTAACAAGACGATTGGACACCTCAAAGATTCTGTTAGGAGAAAGATTAGTGCTCCTAATAACATCAAGGCGAAAGACATTGAACTGTGGGGAGTCAATATTTCCTTTGAGGAATTTAAAGAAAATTCCATAATCATGCTTAACAATATTGAAGTTAAACAAAAATTGATTCCCACAGTGAAAATTAGTAGTGTCTTTGACGATGAAATTCCTGAGCTAAAAATTCATTTCATCGTTAAGGTACCTGCTAACATTGGTAAGTAAAAATTAGTAGCATAATGAATGAGACCAAGTATAACTAATTTATAAAATTTTAAATAGAAGGCTATATTTCGCCGGCGTTGGAGTCTAGCGAAGTTATCTCCAAACGTCGAAAGTTACTAAACGGTTAGTTTTTATGAAATGTCATCCATTGCCGGTTGTATCTCATATATTTTATTATTTGCACATATAGAGAAAGATGAAAACGTTAAGGAGATATGCAAGATGCCTTGCCCATCGACCTCCGCGAGTCCAGGGAAATGGAAAAAATGTAATGAAAATCCATTAAAAATATATAACCTACGACCCCCGGAGTGCAGTGGACCTCCCGTATCTCTCTATCATCCGGTTTTCAGCCAGTTTCTTTTAAATTATCGAAACAATGAGCTGAATGTCCCGCCTAAGCGATATGCAGAGGTTCTAGAGTTATGCAACGTGGCGGGACAAATCTATCAAAATGAAAGTGAGCGACAACATGCGCTCCGACCGTTCTTTGCATCATTATTTGATGGTATCCAACCAATATCTATTGTTACCGATAATGGTTCCATCGACGATGATGTACTACTAACTGATAGTACAGTTTTCGAAGAGAAAGCTGTCCCAATTTTATGGGAATACAAAAACGAGATAGGTACGGGAGGAAAAGATCCTTCAATTCAAGGGGGGTGTGGTTATGCAAAGTATTGGGCTCAATCACAGGTGCGTTTTCTTTATGACATATCGATAAAGTCATGCAAATATTCATATTTGATTTTCATGAACAGACCGAAAGGATTCGCAATAATTCTTGTTGCCCATCCATTATTCTTGCTATTGCGGGGCCTTGGATTTGCGTCCTTGGTGCTGTATATCTTGAAAAACCCGTAATTGAGCCACTCACTGATTTCATCCTAATGATGAATCGCCCTGAAGACGATAGAAAAAGAGTAGAAGAACTTGCGGTTTTTTTTGAGTCTTTACGTCTTGCTTTTCGGACTTTGGATAACTACTACAAAGATTTAAAAGAATTAGATGAGGCTGAAGCTGAAAAGATACAAAGGTTTTTTCCTTACCGTAATCAATATCAAGTTGATGAGAACGAAGTCAAGTTTACATACCTTTATAGACTTACCGAAGAACCAACGAACTTGGCTTGGAAGGCTGAAACTGACGAAGGAAAATTCGTCATCGTCAAGTTTACAAAAAAAGATAATCGTCACCTTTTGGACGAAAAGGTTCTTTTTGTCGACGATGAATCTTCCAAAGGTTGGCGGATGGTTATTTCGGAGGTTTAAGGAAGACTCGCATTCACATAATAAGTACAATTACCCTTGGATTGAAGGGTCTTTTCCTCCGGTACCTATCTCGGGACAGCTTTCTCTCCGAAAACTGTATTATCAGTTAGTAGTACATCGTCGTCGATGGAACCATTATCGGTAGCAATAGATGTTGGTTGGATCCCATCGAATAATGATGTAAAGAACGGTCAGAGCGCATGTTGTCAGCCTTGAGGTGGTTTCCGGGATAATCTTCGAGAATTTGCTCAAATATTTATGAAAATAAACGAAAACCAAATATTCTCAGCGAGTTTTACGATAAAAGAATGTATAGTGTACGCAGACCAGTCAATCAAAGATGGCGTGGACGGAGCTTGGATCATTAAGTAAAATTACAAGTGTTTAAAAAATTGGAAGAGAATAAGGACGAATTGGAGATAGGTAAAGAAATGTCATTAGAGTTCATTTAACGAGAGAAGAGTCGAAAAATCGAATAAATTAACTGATATAAGAGGCAGCCATATCTTTAAAAATATCGCTGGAAAAGATACATATATTATAACAAGTAGCAATATTTATAATTTATTTCGAAATTTATATTCTGCCAAGTTAATGGAGATCAAATTTAACTGATTTACTCTTGCATCGACTGATCAAAATTCTGTTAATTTCATTGTTCTAGCGTCGTATAGCTCTCTAAAGAATTTCATCTTAGAAATCTATTACACTTTTTTCCAAGTTTGCAACAAAATGTGAAGATAGTTTTCTCTATTTTTTGGATTTCTTTAGTATAATTAATTATTGAAAGGAATATAATAATTTTGAAACATTTTATGACGACCATACCAAAACTATAACGAACGAACCCAATATAGAGGAAGAAACTAGACGATGGAAGAAATAGAAGAAATAATTATAATGGAGGATATCAACCAAATAGAAGAACAAATGGCTATAGAAGATACCAAGATAATGACAAGCATAGATCCAATTACAGTAATGGAGACAATTATAGATAAAACAATTACGCCGAAACGAACATGCAACAGGATCAAATCGAACACCAATCAACGATAACAATCAACAACGACAACAAGGATATAATCGATATAGAAGAAGACAATATAATGGTTACTATACTACCGAAGGGCTTCAACAGTCGCAAATACTAATTCAGAATTAGACAACATAATAAAGGTGCCTACTCTCACCAATCAAATTAAAAAACAAATAGACAGAGTAGTAAATAACAATAAAATTGATAAAAAAGCAAAAGAATATAATAAATAACAAAAACGTATATAAAAAAAAATATGGGGAACTAAAAATAGCTACTTTCAATGTGCGAGGTTTGAGTGATACAAGAAAAGGTCTTTGGAACGAACAATGGGATATAGTTAATATAAATGAAACTAAATTAAATCAATGTCAAAATTACAGGATTATTAATAATAGTTTCGATGAAATTGATGCTAAAGGAGGACAGATCATAGTAATTCATAATCGTATAGCGACAAATATTATCAACATAGAACATGATATTTATGAATATTGTACTAAAATGGAATTAATATTCAAAGAAAAAAAGCAACAAAAAAATAAGTACATATGTGCCTTGTCAAAATATAGATATAAAAAATAAGATAATAAAAGCTACAGACCGTTGGATTCAAGTAGCGAAGGAAAACGACTATAATATCATTATAATGGGCGACTTTAACGAATCAGATAAAGGCAAAATAAGTGATAATACATATATCAAGACATTAGATAAATCACATTTACTAGATATACATAAAATTTTAGCTAGAGACAAAACGATAAATACATTAATCAATGGATTATAGTGTAGTTAGCCGAAATATTCCAGCCGCATTCCTGATTGCCGATCATCCGGACCC
>JADRCO010000707.1:0-27860 GCA_021464525.1 Rhizophagus sp. LPA8_4_AMF
ATATGCGTAGCGTTTATTTATTTAATACCCATTGAACCGTTACAAAGTAACGGGTCGACAGCTAGTAAATATTTTATTTGAATATTTAATAGTAATTCGACACTTGTTCCTAGCATCTGAAAATTTACCTTATGACTTTCCTACGTTAGATTATTATCAATATTGATATAACGCCAAACTTTCTAAAAATTTTATTGTAAAACTATTATTGCAACATTGAAGTGATAATTTAATTATAGTTTATTATTTAAATTATCACTTATATATTTTAATACTAAATTTGCATTGAACTTTTCAAAACCCTATGTTAATTTAATATTAAAAAATTATTTTATTTAAATTGAATTTACTTAAGGAAAATTTTGAGATGAGTAACTGTTTTATCAGGCTTGTATAATAGATATTTTTATTTAATTTAGTAACTAATCACAATTAGTAAATTCTCATAAATAATATATTTATTTTTTTATGTTTTTATGAAGAATATATAAAAACGTTGTTATACATATACGTTTTCAACTTTTCGTACGTGAAAAATGATTATGATATAACTTCTGCTTATCTTGCAAGTTACTAAGCCTACACTTCTAGAATATCCCGTATTAGAAAAGGTTAATTTTAAAATATATTAATAAATTCAAAACCTTATTTGCACATGAATATTTGGTATATTAAATGAGAAATGGTTTTTTAAGAAGAAAATTATATTTAGTTTAAATAACGAATTTTTTTTTTCTTAAATTATTTCTATTCACTAAACAATCATCTCAGTGCAGTGTATTGACAATTTAACTAGTGCAAAAAGTGTTAGAATAATAAATCTGTATCTATCGTATCTCAAGAAATGTAGACAAGTTGAAATAAATTGTATATGTTTATCATTGACAACAAATTTTATTTTATTTAAAATAAATTCTCCTTTTTATTTTTTACTTTTTTAATTAAAATTTATTCTACATTATAACAAATATCTTAATATTTTATAATACAAATAACGGCAAGTAATATTATAAGATTATTAATAATATAAATACAGTTTTCGTAATAAAATCTAATAATTATATTATTGTGGACAAAGTATAGTATGCGAGCGACAATTAGATAAAAGTGCTTACAGTTTAAAAATGCTGAAATAAAATCCTGTAGAATATCAGAATTAATGAATTTGGTCGAGTTAAACCATGCTAGTCACGATGTGTCAGGCTCAAACAATGATGGATAAATTGGTTAGTTTTAATAATTTGATCGATCAATTTAAATTGATTAAACTATAAGTAGCGCAGATTTGTCAAATTTTGTTTGAAAAATGATTGATCGATTTTATCTCTATCGATTAATCACATGACCGATTACATGTGACGATTGTAACGTGATCGAATTTGACGTTTTATCCTTGGAATGTTAAATCGGGTTTAGTATAAAGACAGTTTGTTTATAATTCACATTCAAACTTATATAATTTAAATCAAAAATAATTTTATTTATATACTTTTAAATTTATTAAATATCGAAATACTCCAGTTGTGCTAATATAAGAAAAATATTTATACATAATTAAACAACATGGAAATGATCCCTTCATAATTTGAAACTAATTCATGAAACTAGCTATTAGTCTTAATTTCATAATTATCAGCATCAAAATTCAAGTTCAATGCAATGCATTTTATTCCCTAAATCTATTACTTTTTGTTTTGTATTTTCATCAATTAAATCGCTATATTGTTCAATAATATTATTTAAATCCGAAAATCTCATTTGAGCTGAACTTCTAAATAATTCGGTAGCTTTTTTATCATCTTTTCCAACAATTTCTCCATTTTTATACATGCGAGCAAGATTATATTTACCTGCGCTATTCCCAAAGTTTGCGGCTTTTTTAAACCATTCTAAAGCCATTTGTTTATCTTCTTCGATTCCAATTCCTTCATAATAACATTCTCCTACCATATTCATTCCATCTAAATATTCTCCATCGGCCGATTCTTTAGATAATTCAAAAGCTTTATTATGATCTTTATTAACACGCATTCCATTTTTGTACATCAAAGCTTGACAATATTGATGAAGTTGTTGTTGAGGATCATCACTATTCATATTATCTGCAATACCTTTTAATCTAATAACTACTTCACTCATAATTGGACGTTTATCTGGTTCTCCATCCCAACACTCTAAAAAAAAGAAAATTTAAATTTTGTTAGGCTAATTTATATTTAAGCTTTAATAACATTTGAAATTCATACCAACCAGTATAAAGATCAACATATTCAGGGGGTGTATCAGGAATAGGTGTTTCTCTAAGGCCTTTTGGAATATGATTAATTAAATAACCTCCTAGTTTTCCTTTAAAAGGTGGTTTACCACTCGAAATCTCCCATAGTAGAACTCCAATACTATAAACATCGCTCTTTTTATTTAAAATGTATGATTCTAAACTGAATTTCATCGGATCAACGTAAGAATATATACCGAATAAATGAGATCTTGTATTAAGTGATTCAGTTCTTTTCGATAGGCCGAAATCGGATAATTTAACGGCATTTTGATGAATTAATATATTACCGGAGTGCTATTAAAGAATTTATTTTAAATAAACAACATCATAAGAACAAAACATACAAATTGTTTTAAGATAAATTCGATAAATACCAAATCACGATGAATAATTCCTTCATCATGTAAGCAAGACACAGCACAAGTCAATTGATGCGCCAAGCTGATTTTATTCTTCCAGGAAAGCATATTGAAGTTTTCTTTCAAATAATCTCGAAGAGATCCGGCATCAGCATACTCCATTACCAATAAATATTTTTTCGTTTTGTCTTTATTTTCTAATTTAAAATGAAAAAAGTTTTATTTGTTAATATTAAACCTAGAATAAAAACCCAGCATTTATTAAATATACCTTTTTCGGATACGGTTATACCATGAAATTTTATAATATTATTATGAAAATCTACATCTCGTTGAGCTTTAAGCTAATCACAAACATAAATATGATTAATTCTACAAATATTGAAATATAAATTTATATTTTTACTTGTTATTTCAAAATTACCTCACTAACAATTTCCTCTATGGTGATTTCATTTTCTTCTGTATTTTCTGAATTTGAATTTACGAAAGATTTTAATGCAAAATATTGTTCAGTGTTTTTCCATCTTGCACGATATACTTTTCCGAATCCTCCGCTACCAATTTTTTGCACGTCCCTAAAATTTTTATATTCATAATATCTAAGATATTCTTTTGCGATTGCTACTTCAATCCAATCACTTTCATTATTGTTGTCAGGACTTTGCATTTCGATGTTTATACTGTAGCTTAGATAACTTGAGAGAATTTTTTTTTTTGTTTTTTTTTTTTGTCTTTAAGAAAACAAAAAGTTTATATATTGATCAGTGCATAAAACGTTTCACTGCAACACTAAATTGACGCCAATTCTTATTTTGTCATTATATGACCTGCATCATATGTTTGTACAACGTAAACAGGCCTTATGTCGATCAAGAATCCAAGTGAGATAAGATATTCTTGTAAATTGTACATTTGCATATTTTTTTTAATAAAACTGAATATCACAATAAATCAAACTGCGCTAATAAAATTATTTTTAATCTGAACGGATGAGTGAAAGAAATTTGTGTATTATATAAACGATATAAAGACTATAACTTACAAACCCCGTATGATAAAATAAAATCTATTGATTATGAAATAAAAAAAAAAAATTTTTTTAATAAATGATACACCTAGAATCGAATTTTTTTATGAAATAAATAACTGATAAAAATCATAAAAACAAACGTATTATGTGCATGTAAATATAACGAAATTCTTTTATTTTAAATTTTGGGTTGTTTTTTTTTTCGCTTTGCATGATAAACCCTTCACTTTAATATTATTAAATGTTTGTTACTAAAATGTTTGTATTCATAACATTTAATGTATTTCTTGAAAATAACCTTCATAAAATTAATTCGTTTGGATTATCCATAATATAGTTTTTCGATAATTAATGAATAATAGAAATAATAGAAATAATAGAAATAAAAATTTTATTTACTAAGAGAATAATTACACCGGGGGGCAAATTAACCGGTGGGCAGAATTACAAAATTCCTAGTTAAGCTTCAAAACTGGATTGTGCCAGAATTAACGTAATTCCTTACCCGGTTAATTTTCACTCCTGTTAAGATTAGCAACACTCTTACAAAAATATATATTTTAAAATGTATTTTTATTTTTCTCGTCAAATTGTATTGTACATTTATTTACTAATATTATCGGTATAACATGGAAAGGAATATATTGTTGTGACTCCGATCATGCAGTTTATATAATTCATTGTAAAATAAGCTTCCTTTTTGAGATCCCTTAAAAGCTGCATAGTTTATTTCATTGATCATTGTTGCTAAATTTGTACAGATATTTATCACATGTTTTCACTATCAAAGTACAAGTTATTTAATCTATATATAATAGGCACAAGATCAGCAAAAAGTGACGGCAAAGTTGACTTTTTAAGTTAGTTAATAGAAAATTTACATAGCAAATTAACTTATAGGGGAAGTTAAAAGGAGGTTCCTTTGAAACACGCTAAATACAGTAAGTACTATGAAATTTTCGTTTTGCTATGATCGACATACGCACTTTTTTTTGCGTCTGTTTTTTTATTAAGTTGTAAAAAACTTACATTATTATTATAACGAAACAACTATAGTATATTATTTATGGTGATAACAACATGTCTGATAATATCGAGACCGAAATTATCAATAGTTCTAATAAATGGATTAATTGGATTGAAGTAGCTATTGCTAAAGATTATTTTAAATATTATGATTTCAAGAATTTCAGTAATATTAAAGAAATTGGTTCTGGAGGTTTCGCAAAAGTTTATCGTGCAAATTGGAAAAATTCAAATCAATATTTTGCGTTAAAACATTTTTTAAAACCTGATGACGCTGCTGTTAAAGAAATTGCTCATGAGGTAATTATGAAATAATGTTTTTATGTGGTTTTAAGATTAGAGTTAGTAATAATCACATTGTATCATAAAAACTTTCTATGTTTCATTAGTAAGTAATGTTTGAATTTTGTACAATTAATAATATTATTAGTCTGAGAATAAAAATTTTCATAATTATTATTTGTTACCATTATATGGAACGTTCTGCGATTTGCGCGGGCGCGTTAAATTAAAAGCTAAACTTTATATCAAATTTTAATTATTTGATTAGCTTACACTACAACGAGAAGTAGACTTTCATAATAATATTATTCGTTTTTATGGGATAACGAAATCTGATTCAGGTATGATAATTATTTTATTCACATTAAAAAAAAAAAAAAAAAAAAAAATTTTCATTTAATAATTAAATAAAAAACTTTTTTTTTTTTTTAGAAAATCGCAATGTTCAATTAAATAAGTATTGGTTAGTAATGGAGTACGCCGACAGTGGCACACTTCGTGACTATCTAAAGGAACATTTTAATAATCTCACGTGGGATGACAAATACAATTTAGCATATCAATTAGCTTGTGCAGTCTCATGTTTGCATGATGAAGGAATTGTTCATCGTGACCTGGTAATTTATCCAAATATTCAATCGCTAACTGAAATTAGTAACAAATATTTATTTATTTAATATTTTTTTTTTTTCCTGTATAATAGCATTCCAATAATATATTGGTTCATCAAAATACCATAAAATTGGCAGATTTTGGTTTATCAAAAAGGATTGAAGAAGCATCTAATTCACAATCGAAATTATTTGGTATAATTCCCTACATTGATCCGAAAAGATTTAATAGATCATATACATTAAATGAGAAAAGTGACGTATATAGTGTCGGTGTACTTTTATGGGAGATCTCCAGTGGTAAACCACCTTTTTATATTGAAAGTGAACAATATGATATCAGTTTGGCGGTAGAAATTTTACAAGGTCTTAGAGAGAAAATTATTCCTGATACACCTGAAAATTATGTAAAAATTTATACTCGTAAGTATATCTTTAATTTATTATCAATTTTATGTTTGACAATTGATTTATTAAAATTCGTATGTTTTTTATTTAGACTGTTGGAATGGCGAACCAGAAAATCGTCCAACTATTAACCAAGTTGTTGATGAATTAAAATCAATTATTACGAAAACAGACAAAAATTATCGGGTGGATAATAAAAAAATTCATTTACCAAATAATCAAGAATTTAATAAAAATAATAATGCAGAGACTTCTTCAAGTACTTATTATTCTTTATATGATGAGTTATCTCAATTAATTCAAAATTTTGATAATTTGAATACGAAAGGAATTGATCTTTTAACATCAGGTAATTATTTTAGTACAATAGTTGATGAGTTGGTTGATCTTTCTGATAAGGTAGAAGATGAAGAAAAACAAAAAATTCTTAATTATCTTAATAATCATAATATGACTTCACAAGAAATTTATAATTGGTTATTAAATGATCAATACAATCCAAATTCTATTGTTTTACTCGGGGATCTTAATTATTTAGGAATTGGAACTAATGTTGATAAAAATAAAGCATTTGAATTATATAAAAATGCTGCAAATTTAGGAAATAATATAGCTAAATATAACCTTGGTATTTGTTATGTATATGGAAGTGGTGTTGATAAAGATTATAATAAAGCTCTTGAATTATTTGAGAAATTAACTGAAGAAGAATTTCCGAGAGGAATAAATTATTTAGGATATTGTTATCAAAAAGGAATTGGTGTTCATGTTGATGAACGAAAAGCGTATGAATTATATCAAAAAGCTGCAAATTTAGGATATGTATTTGGAATATACAATTTAGGATGTTGTTATCAAAATGGTATTGGAACTAATATTGATAGATCAAAAGCATTTGAATTATATCAAAAAGCTGCAAATTTAGGAAGTGCTTCTGGAGTAATTAATTTGGTATATTCTTATATCAATGGTATTGGAACTAACGTTAATAAACAAATAGCATTTGAATTATATCAAAATGCAGCGAATTCAGGAGAAACATATGGACTAAATGGTTTGGGATATTGCTATCAATATGGAATTGGAACCGATGTCAATGAACAAATGGCATTCGAACTATATCAAAAAGCTGCAAATTCAGGAAATGCGTCTGGTATAAATAATTTGGGATATTGTTATGACAATGGAATTGGAACTAGTGTTGATAAGCAAAAGGCATTTGAATTACATTTAGAAGCTGCAAATTTAGGAAATAGTACAGCTCAATATAATCTTGCTATAATGTATGAAAATGGAGAAGGAATTAGTAAAGATGTTGATCAAGCAATTTATTGGTGTAAAAAATCTGCTGAACAAGGAGATCAAGATGCGCAAAGAAGATTGAAGAAGCTCTTAAGAATTAATAGGAAAAATAGTGTTTCATGTAGAACCAGTTAAATTTATTTAATAAGAATATTAATTTAAATTTTTTATAATATACACAAACAAATAATGATAACATATTACCAAAAATATTTGCTAATAATAAATAAATATAATTAATTATTAATAAAAAAAGCGATGTTACTAAGTTACACTAATTTTCGATACTATTTGCAATAACATAATGATTGTATAATAACGATAGTATTAGTTTTGTTATCGTAATTTAATGCATTGAAATAAATCGATGTTCTTAAAACTAGGTAACGAGCGTCCGAAGCATTATAATCACATGATCATCAATCATATTAACTCACCTGATAGCCGGATTTATGTGCCGGTTCTTTAGAGTTAGGGTTAGAATTGGGGTTAGGATTAAGGTAAGTGGATTAAAATTAGGATTAGGGTTAGGTGATTAGGTATGAATTCGTCACATAGTGTCACGCCCTAACTTTTCTTTTTTATGTAAAGTGCTAAATGTTCACGCATTATTCGACAACAATATAATATTATATGTAACCCGGCAAAAAGAATCTGAGTATTAATCTAAATTTTTAATTTCTTCATGATCATCATCGCTGTTATTTTTTACAAAGTTTACCAAATTTGAATATCTTATTTGAGCTTTTTTAAACAATTCTAATGCCCTCATCAACTCCAACTCCCTTCTCCTACCATATTTATTCCATCCGAATATCCTTCCTTGATCGATTCTTTAGATAATTTAATAGTATTATTATGATCTTTATCATGCATTCTATCTTTATGCATCAAAACTTGATAATATTTATCTGCCTTCAACTACTAATTTAACTTCATCTTTGTTTTTTAAAAAATAATACATAAATTTCCTAAAACTGAGTTAAACTGGATTTTATGACCAACTTACTTTTTGAAAATAAAATATGATAAAAATCATATTATATACATGTAAATATAACATAATAACTTCAATGATTTCTTTGGCAGTAGCCTTGTTAAAATTTGTTTTATTTTCGACAAACTCTTCAATTACATGTTTAATACTAAAGAGTTCATATTCATATTATTTAATAAGTTTCTTGAAAATAGTTTCTTAAATTATTTCATTTGGATGATCTATATTATCCTTTTTCGGTATTTAATGAATGCTAACATTTTATTGCATGGAAAGGCTGTATTTAAGATTTTGTCGATCATCGACCAAATTTTTTTGATCCGTTTATTAGTTCGGGAAAATCGTGTCCACTGATCAAGTCACACAATCCTGTTAGCCAATAATTATCGACTCAAAAACTCGATCAAAATCCGAATGATAAAATTGAACAGCCTATCTAGTGGTGATCGTCTCCACAAATGACCGAATGTATTAACTCTGGCAAAAATTATAAATTTCGGCCAGAATTAAATGATGGTTAATAGACACTACTTATGAGCTTTATCAGCACTTATTCTATACCCCCTATATTATAAGGGTTAGTCAGATTGTCGCTCCTGTCCCAGAAGAATTTGATCTTAAAAAGACTTTTCATTTTTTAAAGCTTAAATGATATCAAAATTTTGTAAATTCAACAATTACAGTATCTTGATTTGTATAATGAGAAAGAGAATACTCGGGTCATATCTAATACAAGATAAATTTGTAAAATTAGCAATACCCGTTATGGAGTCAGTTACTAATAGTAATTTTTTTATTACAATCACAAAAATTGACGTGAAAATACAATAAATCTAAACTTTATTAACATATAAAGTATATGTATAACGAAATTATTAGTATAAATTAATCCTATAATTTAAACTAGTTCTTTTAGCCTCATTAACTTCATTTGTGCATTTAGGTTTTCTTGTTTGGCAGATTTTTCATACCAATAGATCGCTTGGTTTATATCTTTTGCAAGTCCTTCTCCAATTTCATATTTTCTGGCAAGATTAACTTGAGCTTTATTATTTCCTAGTTTTGCCCCTTTTTGATATAATTCAAGTGCTTCATCTTTATCAATTTTAGTCCCAATTCCATCTTGGTAACAACGGCCTAAATTATTCATTCCATATGTATTTCCTAAATCTGCAGCAGCTTTATATAATTCGAATGCTATTTTTCTATTAATTCTAGTTCCAATTCCAACTTCATAACAGCATCCTAACATATTTATTCCATTTGAATATTTTCTTTCAGCTGATTTTTTAAATAAATCAAAAGCTTTGATATTATCCTTTTCAATAAATTTTCCTTCCTTGTACATAAAAGCAAGGTTATATTGAGCCCTACAATTTTCATTATTTGCGGCTTTTTCATACCAACAAATCGCTAGATTTGTATCTTTTTTGATACCTATTCCTTTTTCATAATAATATCCAATTTTATATTCTCCTGCTGCATAATTTTTGTTTGCTATATTTTCAAAAAGTTCAAAAGCTAACTTTTCATCTTTTACAATTTTATTATCAGTTTCATAATATAATCCAACATGATATCGTGCTAATATGTGATCTTTTTTTGATGCATTAAAAAACAAATTAAATGCTTTCCAATCATTCTTGATTGTTCCAATCCCACGATAATTCAAATATCCAAGCAAAAATATAGAATTTGTATTATTCTGATTATGTAGTAACCAATCATAAATTTCTTGTAAGTTTATATTATGATTTTTGAAATAATCAAAGATATGTTCTTTTGTTACTCCCAATTCTTTTCCTTCATTTACCTCTTTACGAATAAGATTAACTAATTCATCAACATGTTTTAAAAATTGATCATTCAAATATTCCGTTATTTCATATATTTTATTCGTAAACTTTTTATCCAATCCACCAGCTGATGAAAATTCAGACTTTCCAATATTTATAATGACTAAATCATCATCACCCATCTGATCAATTTTTGTTGTTTCACCATTTGGAAATATAATATCTTTTAGTCGATCAACTACTTCACTCATAGTTGGACGATTATCTGGCTCCTCATTCCAACAATCTAAAGAAAGAATAATCTCTAATTTAGTATTTGACTTGTTAAAGTTATTTATAAAAATATTATATTTACCGGTATATAACTTGATATAAGTGGTTGAAGTATTGGGAATGGGCTTTTCCCTCAAACCTTGTAAAATGTCATAAATTAAACTAATATCGTATTGCTCATCTTCGGAATAAAAAGGTGGCCGACCACTGGATATTTCCCATAACAATACTCCTACACTATACACATCACTCATTTTATTTAATTTGTATTTTCGTTCAGTTAACCTTTTTGGATCAATATATGGAATCACGCCAAATAATTTTGATTGACTTTGGGTATCTTCTTCAAACCTTTTCAATTGCCCAAAGTCGGCTAGCTTAACAATATTTTGGAGAACTAATACGTTATTGGAGTGCTA
The DNA here is from genome assembly GCA_021464525.1 of Rhizophagus sp. LPA8_4_AMF. Taxonomy (NCBI): domain Eukaryota; kingdom Fungi; phylum Glomeromycota; class Glomeromycetes; order Glomerales; family Glomeraceae; genus Rhizophagus; species Rhizophagus sp. LPA8_4_AMF. The sequence goes on from JADRCO010000707.1 coordinate 10,785, forward strand.
TTATTAAATAGATGAAAATTTGTTAATCGAGATTTTACGTTGAGAGTTAATGGATAAATAAGATAAAGGATAATGCAATTACCAAATCACTATGTACAATTCCTTCATCATGCAAGCATGAAACAGCACAAACAAGTTGATTAGCTATACTTAATTTGTCATCACAGGTAAGTTTATCGAAATTTTTTCTTAAATATTCTCTAAGAGTTCCACCGTCTGCATACTCCATTATCAATGAATAATTTTTCGATAGATTATCTAATATGTATAATAAAACAATTTTTGTTTATTTCAAAGGTTTATAAAAACACCACATCAAAAGATTTTCGTGGATTTCATCATACCCGACGTAACTCCAAAGAAATGAATAACACTATCATGAAAATCAGCTTCACTTTGACGTTTTAACTAATGAAAAATATAAATACGATAAGAATTTTTATAGAATAAAAAGATATAGTATTTCTTTTTTATTTACATAAAATAATTACCGTTTCAATGATCTCATTGGTAGTAGCTTTGTTAAATTTTAAAAAAGATTTTATTGCTAAATATTTTTCCGAAGTTTTCCAATTTGCACGATAAACTTTTCCAAATGATCCAGTACCAATTTCTTTAATATTATTAAAATATCTATATTCATAATATTTAATAAGTTTCTTTGAAATAGCATTTTCAATCCATTCGTTTGGATTATCGATATTATCATTTTTAGCCATTATTGAATGAAAAAAATACTAATAAAAATTTATTTGTTGAAAAGAAAAAAAAATTTTTTTTTTTTAGAGTATTACGTATTGGTTTTAGTCACAGCATGTATACTGATGATCTCTCCATTTTTATTTGAGGACAAAAATAGGAATCTTTACTACGCATCATTAGCTCATTACACATTCGGAGTAACAAAGAATAATGTTTTCCCATATAAAATCATGTGATATTTTTTAAATTAATTTGATAGTATAATTTCAGCGAGCATATTTTTATTATACAGTAGCTAACTTCAAATTTCGAATTTTTTGATAATTTTATATATTTGTTTATCATTACCGATAGACGCCAAAGATTAATAATCTGGTCCGAATTAAGTAGTGGCGGATCATGGGATAATTTGTAATCTTGGCCAAAATTATTTGCTGTCAAGTCCAAATATTTCACTTCGATAATTTGAGCAGGGAAATATTTTACTTTATTTAAAACAAAAAAAAATAATGTCTGCTATTATTCTACATGATAATTGCTAGATATAATATTTAATAAAAGAAGAATTGACATGAATTTATTCTCATCTTTAAGCAGTATATCTTTTGATTCCATTATCTTTTCTTTGAGCAACTGTTTTTTGTGACTTTAACAGCACTTGTATTTCTTCTTAGTTCCAAAGAATCTAAAAGAAGAAAGTTAATAAAAAAAGTAGCACATCTTCACTCCCATTACAATAATGCTTGTGGACATACCACTAGGTTCCCTATACATGACGCCATCTTCTATAGTCCATACTATTCAATGCTTCTGTTTGAAATCCATCACATTTTCTAATGAGAGCCTAATACTTATTGCATTACCTTTCATTGAAAACTCGTCTGTAGAAATCCAGAAATAGCAACCCATATAACATCTCTCCAATTACAATAATATGGTCAAAACCAAATTCTGCAACACATTTATAGAAGTGGCCAAGCTTTTCCAGATCTGCTATTAGTGGAGAGATGACACCAGATAGAGGATGCAATATTGTGGCGGATGGATTCACTAACAAATGTATCAACTACCATGGGCAAACTACTGCCCAACCCTTTAGATCCAACTCATCTCTGGCATAATACATATGGATTCATCAGAGTTCTATGCCTCGTGTATACATAATTACATGCTTTCATTTGGTATTCTACTCCTGTCCACTTAGCATCTCCAAACATGCCAACTCTGCGCAATTCCCCAATTGATGTTTACAAGTCTCTAATTCCTCTTCTGTTAGAACAAATTCCAGACAGCTTTTCAAATATCTACATACTTTCCAATCTTGTTTCGATTGCAAATTTGGTGTTCAACCCCGGTTCACAACAAACTGATGCACCTGGTGATTGTCTTCTTTCTGACAGTGTACACCACATTAAGGCTGGTGCTTTTCTTTCTATTGTATTTCTGTAATAGTCATCACTAGATATGTCAAACTTTCCTCAAGGAGTGTTACTTATTCCTGGAGACTCCATCTTTTGGACAGACAATTCATGTACCCCAAAAGGAGGCTTAAGGCGTCCCAAACAGTTCCTAAGAGAATTGAACAAAATTGAAGTAATATCACTCTCTTTCCATTGTGACCGAACAGAATTTCACCCACTGTTCTATGGTAAAAACTTTTAGCAATTTTTTTTATACAAACACATAAAAACTAAAAAATACCTGAATGGAATTACGAAATCTGATATCACTTATTGTGTTTCATCCAATTGTACAAATTTGCTATACAAATAGTTGGATAGAGAGAGGTAAAGAGATTAGATTAATAATCAGGCTGATTTTAATTCCTTAAGTACTTATTAATATACAATAATATATGATAATGATGCAATTGATGCATGATTGTGATGATTGTTTTAGTCCAATTTGCAGAGGCAGAACTTTACAAAATAACAAATGATTTTAAAATTCAATTAAGGAAATTATTCAGTAAAACCAATAGATAATAACACTTCTAGGCCAACCATAGCTAAGTCAGAGGTTGGTGGAAAAATCTGCTATTAATACACCTGCAACAATTCCACAAAGATCCAGAAGGATTAATATAATAATTGAATAAAGAATAAATTTATTATTAAGATCCATTTTCCAATATAAATCAACTATTATTGCAATAACTTGTTCAATGAATACAGCAAGATATGAAATCATCACTTGCTAATGATTTAATGATGAGAATAAAGACAGCTATGATACCCAATAGATTGATTACAGCACTCTATTATATAGTTGAAAAAAATATTGAGAAGATGAAGTATCCATAGGTTATTTATGAAAAATCTCTGTTGTGAATATAAATAAAAACAAAAGCAAACAAAACAAAATAAATCATACTCCTCTTCTATGAAATTTCTTTCTATCATATTGAATCAACTCAAGTTCTTTTTCTGCATAGGTTCTATGATCATTGCAAAACCTTTGATATTCTTCGGGCAAACTGCTATAAATCATTTGTAAATTTTTTAGAAGTCTTGCATAGTGTACTATCTGTATTTTTATTTTCAGGTGCTTTAATTGTAACTGAAATGACAGAATGTTGTTAGTAGGTTTTCATTAAAGTGAAAAACTTATGTATTCTCAATCTTACTTTCTGTTAGAGGTGTAGGTCTAGTTTCTGAGGTTGCACCTGATATTTTCAGGCAACTTTCATAACAGAAATGACAGAATGTTGTTAGTAGGTTTTATTAAATTGAAAAACTTATGTATTCTTGATCTTACCTTCTGAGATTACATCTGACATTTTCATATTTTCAGGTGTTTTAGTTGTAACTTATAACAGAAATGGCAGAATGTTATTAATAGGTTTTATTTTATAGTGAAAAACTTATATATTCTTGAGCTTACCTTCTGTCATGCTTGGAAGTATAGGAGTAGTATAGATTCAGTTTCTGTATTCAATGTTGTCAGTTTTTTTTTTATTAAAAGTGAAAAAACATACATTCTCAATCTTTCAGGTCTTACATTTGTCATTTATGCTGAATGAGTGACACATGACACAATTGACACTTAATTAGTTGAATAATTTTGCTGATATTCTATTATATATGAACAAATTTAGTCTCAAATACATCACAGAGAAGGGGGAAATAATTGGCAGATTGAACAGAATATAATGCAACTAGGCATAATGAATAGGAGAAAAGGAAAATGGAATGATTTTAACATCAAATTTAAAAGACTCCCTTCAACTATAGGAGATGATCAAAATACTATGACTTCAAATAATAGGAAAACGTATCTTTTGAAGAGTAGAGTAAGTGAGTAATGGAGGTGATGATTAGAGTATGTCATGTGAATTACGTAAATTGATTGAATACATTGTAATTAATTATAAGATGGTACAATCGGAAAATATTTTCGCCCAAAGTTAAAGTTGTGAAGAAAAAAAAAATCAGACCAGAACCCCAAAAACATTCTACTGACATTTGATTATTGATCTATCCTTTTAAATAAAAATCGTTCCATAAATAATAACAATAAAAAAAAATTCATGATAGTTAACTTCTTAGGCTTATTAATTTCATTTGTGCATTTAGATTTTCTTGTTTGGCAGATTTTTTATACCAATAAATCGCTTGGTTTATATCTTTTGTAAATCCTTCTCCGATTTCGTATTTTTTGGCAAGATTAAATTGAGCTTTATTATTCCCTAATTTTGCTGCTTTTTGATATAATTCAAGTGCTTTATTCTTATCAACACTAGTGCCAATTCCATATTGATAACAACGACCTAAATTATTCATTCCATATGTATTTCCTAAATCTGCAGCACTTTGATATAATTCAAATGCCATTTTTCTATCAATTTTAGTTCCAATTCCAACATTATAACAATATCCTAACATATTTATTCCATTTGAATATTTTCCTTCAGCTGATTTTTCAAATAATTTAAAAGCTTTGTTTTTATCCTTTTTGATAATCTTTCCATCTTTATATAAAGTAGCAAGATTATATTGAGCTCTACTATTACCATTATTTGAAGCTCTTTCATACCAAAAAATTGCTTGATTTGTATCATTTTTAATGCTTATTCCTTTTTCATAGAAATAACCAATTTTATATTCTCCTGCTGCATAATTATTTTTGGCCACATTTTCATATAATTCAAAAGCTAAATTTTCATCTTTTACAGTTTCATTACCAACTTCATAATATAATCCAACATGATATTGTGCTAATATATGATCTTGTTCTGATGCACTAAAAAACAAATTAAATGCTTTCCAGTCATGTTTAATTGTTCCAATCCCACGATAATTAAAATATCCAAGTAAAAAAATATAGTTTATATTATCCTGATTATGTAATAACCAATCATAAATGTCTTTTAAATCTACATTATGATTTTTAGTATAACCAAAAATATGTTGCTTTGTCACTCTCAATTCTTTTCCTTCATTTACCTCTCTAAGAATAAGATTAAATAATTCATCAACATGTTTCGTTATTTGATCATCCGCTAATTGTTCTATTATTTCATGTATTTCATTCGTATTCATTTTACTCAACCCGACAGATGAAGTATAAGTTTTACCAATATTTATATTCGTTAATATATCATCATCTGTTTGATCAATTTTTGTTGTTTCGCTTTCATCATTTGGAAATATCATATCTTTCAGCCGATCAATTACTTCACCTATAGTTGGACGATTATCTGGCTCTCCATTCCAACAATCTAAAGAAAAAATCGATTTATGAGCAATTTTTATTAAATTCATATTTACTATAAATAAAAAAAAAAAAATTAATAATATTTTTACCGGTATAAAGCCTGATATAAGTGATTGAAGTATCAGGAACGGGTTTTTCTCTCAAACCTTCTGAAATTTCATAAATTAAACCAATGTCATATTTCTCGCCTTCAGTATAAAAAGGTGGTCGACCACTCGATATTTCCCATAATAATATTCCTACACTATATACATCACTCATTTTATTTAATTTATATTTTTGTTTAATTAATCTCTTTGGGTCAATATAGGGAATAACACCAAATAATTTTGAATGACTTTTAGTTACTTCTTCAATCCTTTTCGATAATCCAAAATCGGCTAGTTTAACAATATTTTGATGAATTAATATATTATTGGAGTGCTATTATATAAATGAATAATTAATGTTAAGCGCTAATGGATTAGTAATACTGAAAAGTAAATTATAATTACCAAATCACTATGCACAATTCCTTCGTCATGTAAACATGAAACAGCACAAGCCAGTTGATAAGCGATAATGAGTTTATCATCCCAACTAAGTTTATCGAAATTTTTTTTTAAATATTGTCTGAGGGTTCCACCATCTGCATACTCCATTACCAATGAATAATTTTTCGATGAATTATTTTGATTATTTTCTAATATATATAGAAAAGGTTTGTCACTATTATATCTAAAGATTTTTGATAAATTTCATCATACCTGACGTAACTCCAAAGAAACGAATAACATTATCATGAAAATCGACTTCACGTTGAAGTTTTAACTAAAATAAGATTTAATTATTTTTTTTTTATTGAAAAATTAATTTACGATAAAAACAATAACGAAAAAAAAGCGTACACATAAAAATTATATACCTCTTCAACAATTTCTTTGGTAGTAGCCTTGTCATTATTAAAAAAAGATTTTAATGCTAAATATTGTTCTTTATTTCTCCAATTTGCACGATAAACTTTTCCAAATGCTCCAATACCAATTTTTTCTATATTACTAAAATATTCATATTCATAATATTTAATATGTCTTTTTGAAATAGCTTCTTCAATCCATTCGTTTGGATCATCAATATTATCATATTCTACCATAATTTGAACGGATAATAATAATAGGTAAAAATTGATTTATTTTAGAAAGGATTATATTAAAATAGAATTTGTAATCCGGTTAATTATTTTTCCATAATCAGGATCGGAAATATCGATGCTTATTCTTGTGTACCCGATTTAGAAAAAGTCGGTTCTGTTTAGTTGTACTGATTATTTATTATGTTGTGTGGCGATCAATATAAAGTTTGTGGCAAAAAACAGATATTCTGAATAGAATTTACTTTGCCATACTTAAATAATTTCACAAAAATGGATTATCGACTTAATTAATTTTTTTTAATTATTACGCCACCGTAATTCGATTAAAAATTATAGCTCCGGCCCGAATTAAGAAATAAAGCTTACAGAGTTGCATAATTCCGGCCGGAATTATTTAATAAAGAAAGATTATTTTACAGAAATTAAACTTGGACGTTCGGCTGTATTAATTTTACTGGTTTATTAAGCAGAATATTCATACATTAATATAATCTTTAATTGAATAAATGTGGCTTTAAAATAATAATATCGTTGGCTAGTATATTTTGAAATGACTCCAAAGTCACGAACAATAAGTTACTAAGTCCAATAATAATATGCCTTAGTCCAACTTACGATTATTTTTTTTGCTAATGGTACCGTCATCAATATAAACGTTTTTTGATTTGTTTTTACAATAAAATAAAGTTGACATATCATAACTTTATGTGAAACATACCGTCTAGAAGAAAATGAATATCCACATATCGTCTCTGATAGACTGTTGATATTTAATTCCATAAAATAAATCATTGATTTGTAACAAGAATCTTCTCAAGGATTATTCATTTTGTCGTTAATTTTGACCTAAACGAAACGGTGTTCTAAAACTTTGACGGTAATTTTATATAAATATTTTGCATCTTATTATGATGTATTTACGAAGTATGATACGAGATTAATTCATTTATTCACTTTTTTTAAAAAAAATTTTAGTAGAACGATTCCTGATAGTAATCTAAGAAATGATTTAATGGAAGAATTGAATATTGGGAAATGATAAAAAGAAACTATAAAACTAAGCAGTTAATATAATTACTTGTGCGAAAAATGTCACAGAAAGTGATTATGTAAGATGGAATGGAATCGCATGATGTGACATTGTGACATGATCGTTATCAGGTATGGTACACCTTTTTAGTTTTCTATAAGCAGACCCTTAGAATTTTCTTTGCTATTGTGGTAAGTTGGAACTTGGTAACTTCTATGACAATTGTCTGCCTTATAGGGATGCTAGGGGCAGAACATCTTTATTTTTTATTTTGTCTTCATGTTTTTTATTTTATTTTCGTTAGTTCTTTTTTATTTTTTTCGTTGAACATTAAGGAGTAACTGGTTTTCTTAACATGGAAATAAATTGGTATATTTTTTAGATTATTAATACTAAGTCCCCTTTTTTATAGATCCTGTTTTCATATTGGATTGCAACTTCCTGAGCTAGTGATTATTTTCTATACCATTTTAGAAAAAATGATGGACTAGTAGTGTAAATAATTTTATAAGTTTCAAATGATTTTACCATTGATTCTTTCTATTATAGATTTAATTTACAGATATTTTAATTATTTTTACATTCTATAACTATTGTACAAAAATGTTTCAATAAATGACATTTAAGAAATCACAAGAAAGTAAATAAAAAGTAAAAAGTAAATAAGTAAAAATAACTAGGATCCAAATTGGTCAGGGGCGTACGAACTAGCAACAATAGATGAAGATACCGAGTCTTGATATTCATTATTCGGGGAAAGTTTTTCATACCAAGGTCTAATGTCATCATCATCAAAAGTTATCTTATCTTTATCAACACCCTCATTAAACCATGAATATAATTTTGTTTCTTTAATCTCTTGAGATTTATTCATCCATTTTTTCATCAAGTCAGGATCTTGACGAAAACATATATATGGTGAATTATATAATGAGGGTCCATCAAGTCTTTCAAAATCATCAATAAGTTCTGCTCTATACATCAAAAGTCCAAGATTACCATCTTCCTTAGCTTTATTAAATGTGTCACTAAATATTATTTTTTATAAAATTTGATGGTTAAATAAATATTTGTAAACAAAAACATATTTAATAAATATACTACTTACTTCATTAATGCAATAATCATGTTAAGTAAAATAAGAACTATAATAACATTTGCAATGAAAGCAAATAACTTTAATGGCCAATAATTATAAGCATTCAAATTGGTTGAACTCATGTAGTATGCAGAAAGTATAGCATCCCATATTGTATCAAAAGGATTGTCTTTATTTCTTTCTGTTAGAGTTAATTTATCAGTTCCATTATTTAATTCGAAGGATGTTCCTGGTGAATAAAAATTAAATGATGGATTTCTAAAAAGAACAAATCTATTTATAACGCAAGTATAAGTTATTGTTATTTTAGAAACTTAATACAAGGATACACAAATAATGAAGCAAAATTTACATTGAATGCCCGAAACCAATTATAAAAATGAACATAAATGCAAAAAATGGTATAATCTTTTTTAAAATATTTCCAAAAATGAATACATTTATTGCTATTACTGAAAATAATCGAAACAATAAAAGCTTGAAAAAAATAAACAAAAAATTAGTATATAAATTATTTTAAAGTTAGAAGTTCAAAGTCATAAAACATACCATTTCAATCCAAAGTATTAATGTAGTTACCGTTGTTAAAATAGTAATAAGTTCATCACTAATTCCATTAGCTATATCAAATACTTTAATTAAATATATCAAAGTAAAAATGGCCATACCCGAAATGATACTGAATAAATCAAACATGTTAAATATTGTAAAATATTTCTTTGCATATTTTTGCATTTGCATAATTTCAATTATTAATAAATATATTCCAATGTAATAAAAAGTAATTATCCCAAATCCAGTCCTTATGGATGCATCAATACTCTTGTCATCTCTTATATAATAATGAGTAAGAGAAGAGCATAGAATCAAAAATATAACGTATAAGTATAAAGTTCCTTTCCAATACGCTTTTGTTTGGTCCCATCTTGAATTTATAGCTGCTTCCATAGCCGGAATATTAAAAAATGCTCTTTCGTTCTTTTTAATTTGAAGAAATGAACTAAGATCTTTATCATTTACATTGTTATAACAAGGTGGAATAAACATATTTCTAAAGAAATGTATAAACTTATCATTTTTATCGTAAAAATTTCTTCCCTCAATTTTTTTGTCAATTTTATGAGTTGTGAAATTAGGAAGTGGAACCATATAAATATCAGGTGATATAACATCTCTATTTAAAAAAAAAAAAAATATCAATAAAATCTTAAAATAATGAGTTCAGTTTGAATAACATATAGATAGATACTTCAATTTTCTATATCGCAAAATATCTACAGAATTTGGTGATATTAAATTAATAAGTGGCGCATATACTTCTAGTGTATCATTTCCATATGATAATGTTCGGAATCTTTTAATTGGAAAATTATACTTCATTTCTCCAAAACAAGACTTATGAAGCAATAAATTTATGTAATTAGCTATATAAACAAATAATAATTAATCAATTTTTAATTAGTATATTATAATAAAACCTTAGAAAATAATATATATATATACCATAATAATCATCATTAAGCAATTTTGGAAGTATTTTTGTTACGTTAATCATCCAACCAATATGAATCATAGAATTTTCAGTATAATATTCCAAAAGGTATGCTAAAATAACAGCATCTCGACCTATTAATAAAAATTATTTGTTTAAATATGTTCATTAATTATCGTAATAAATGAAATATAAAATATTAACTTTTACGGAGTTCCAAAGCTAATTCACCATTAGCCGGTTCATCTTTTAATTTTAAAGCTAATTCCAAATCATTAGTTGAATCTAAATCATCTTTCCATTTAGAATCATCATCTTTAAATATAAAATCATCATATAATTTTAAATCATTATAGTATGGATAAGAAACATAACCCTTTTGTGGTCTGTGTAACATCCCAATATTTTTTTCTTGACAACTAGTTTGGCCATTAGTATCAATTAAGATGTATTTTATTAAAGAAAGTGAACGTGAATAAATTAGATATGCCATTAAAGGATATTGAACTTCCATGAGTTTCCAATTATCAGGATATCTTTTAATAAAGTCTTCGATAATATTTGTGATTCCACTAACAAACTTTTGATGTATTTCTTTAGAATTATTACTTTTTATATGTTTGTACAGATAAGCAAGTGATTTGCATGCATGAATTATAACAGTAGTCATATCACGTTCAGTTAGAAATTTAGTTTCTGTTTCTGTGTCTATTTTGTCACTTATTAAAATATATACAAGTTTCGAATTCTTAAAATTTTCAAATTCTTCAAAATTATTAAAATCTCTGGATAGTTTCCATAGTTGAACACTGTTTCTTCCTAATATAAGGAGAAACCTTCTATCGTTCTTAAGAAGTTTAACACGAACAGTCGTGCTATTATTCCATGGTTCTAGATCATGTGAGTCATGCTTATGTTCATCGATCAACACGTCATTTTCTCTTCTTTTTATAGTTTTTATAAGAATCACTCTTAGAGGGTCATCTTGATCATTATTAAGAAAAACTACTTTTCCATTTGCTTTTGTTAAAATGTGATAATACTCATCAAATTCTGACAGAATAGAAATATTACTGTCCGATAAACCAATACCATCTTTAGAATCTTTAGAAATAGGAAAATAATCATTTATACATCCTGATATAATCCAAATATGAAATTTCGAATCACCACCTTTTCCTTGTTCAATAATGAACAATTTTTCATCTTTTTCAATAAATTCTAAAAATTTAATCTTATAAATATTATCAAATTTTTTTGAAACAATTTCAAGACCACTTTCCGTTAAATAAATTGTAATGACATTATCTCCACAAGAATAAGCAAATAATCTTGAATTTACTGATACTGCAAAAATTCCAGGTTCGTTAACATTTGAAATTAAAAAGTCTTCTTTGTAAAAAACATTTACTAATTGTAAAGTACTAATATTATAAATTTCAATATTCATTTTTTGATGGTCGATTGTGTTAATCATCAAAAATTCTTGATATATGGATTTTGATAGAAATTTCCAATTAAGTTCAGCATTCTTAAGGTTATCTTCAGCATTCTTATTGTTATAAAATTTCTTAAATAAATTTTCAGGTAATAAATAAGTATCACCTCTAGAGATAGAAATCTTTTTGTTTAATTTTATCCTAAACTTCTTTATTTTAACACTATTAGTACAAACAAGTATTACACTGGCGTTATTTACATCAGTACTTTTTAAGTCCGCATCAGAACTTTTTAAAAAGGTAACTATTCCACCAAGATCATTTATTGAAGCAATAACATTAACATTTTTATCTTTAAATGAAATCTTAAATATCTTTATTACCCCCTCACTAGAAGCCCGAGATAATCGATCTTGCTCAATATCATCTTCTAAAATTTTAGAAGAGTAGAATAACTCAGGCAAGAAAAGGATAAAAACGAGAATGCTAATAAATATCGCAAGACTTAAAATAAGAGTGTATATCTGTGTAAAGGTTTGAACGAATAAACAATAAAGTGCAAGCAGTAATATGATTAAAAAGATTCGAGAATCCCCGCGTGTTTTCAGAATGAGAAAAATTCTAAGAAATACTCTTCGAGAGCTATCTTTCTCAATTTCTTCAATTGCTTTTGGATTTGTATCCTTTTCAGTTATACAAGAAATCCCAACCAAGCAAGTATCATTAGTATCATTTTTTGTATCAATGATATCTGACACTGCTAAAGACCATCCAATATTATTCTCGGGTAGTTTCTTATTTTTAAGGCGAATATAATTATTAAAAGTATTTAAAGACCATATATCATTATTAGATGATTTCTTGTCAAAGAAATTATTTTTATCAAAAGTAATTGATGCTTCTTTATTTGTTTCCATTTCTTTAATTGATATAGATCCACCTGAAAATAGTATGTAATAAGAATTTAGCGTCTTTTTTTTTATTGTAACATGTGTTATAACTTACATGGATTAAACGTTGCTACTATCGAACCATTCGGGCTAATAGCTACATAAGAAATTTTATCTCCATATGTAAGATTTACACTTTCTATATCGCTTGTCATTTTGTGAGTAATATTGAGAAGAAAATTTAAGTTATGGAATATTAATCACATAAATACCAAATGTTTGAGGCTCGGATCGAGGCTTGAAAATGAGCCAAGCCTGATTCAATTCTCGGCTTGAGCCAAAATGCATTCCCGAAGAAATAAGCCTTTATCATAATTTCAAGATCAGCAGAAAAGGTACAGTATGTAACAAAAAAAAACCGGTCATATAAATATTACAGGATTAAATTCAAAATTAACGAATTATGATATTTGCAAATGAGTCAGGTTGATTGTTTACCGAGACCTAGACCCTTCATCTTTTAAATATGATTGGTTCAAAAATGATCATCATCAGCCATTTGTGTAACATTTAACTTTGGCTTTTTCACGTGCATGAAGTTTAATATACAGATTTGTGCAAAAATCTCATTGCTTTATTAAAAATTTTAACTGGCTATATCATTAGTATACATCTTATTTTTTATTCCTTAATATTTAAAAAGCACATAGAATGTATAATATTTTCACTTTAAAGGTAGTCTCTTTTATTTTTCATACATCAAACATTTTTTTAAAAAATCCACTCTTTATGAGGAACTTTACAAAAGATTTTTTAGCATATTTTATTTTACTCTGAATCATTGGATTTTCTTGACTATTTTTTTTTTTTATCAATTCTCTTTAACTGAAGTATTCAAGTTGTATCTTAAAACTTAAAAAAAAAAGACAAAAACACGCCTTGATATTATTAAAATTTCAAGTTAGGCTTACACTATGTTGTGAGACCTATACAATACAAAAATGTATTTGTTGCAAAATTGCCTACAACTTTATGATAATATTCTATACTTCTGAACTGCTATTAAAAAATGCTATATTAATTAATTACTGTAACAAAACTTTTTAAAAAGAGAAAAAATAAAGAATGAGAAAAGTTATTAACATTAATTATGGTATAATACGGCTGAACCATGTAAACTGGGGTTTAGGCAGTTACAGTCACATGACATTAAATTTAATGCTACTTGCATGACAATTTTAACTTCGTATTTGCTTATAAACTAGCTGATTCCATAAATATACATTTAAAACTCTTAAGGACACAAAATTCTGATTAAAAAATTTCAACCAGAATTAAGATAATAAAGTGGGACAAATTTGTCCATATGAAATTAATAAAACAATGAAATAAATTGTTATGAGAAATCATAAAAAATTGATGTGAACATGCAAAAATGAGAGAGAAAAAGTATCCAGAAACAAAAAAAAAATGTAATTTTCAAGCAACTAAAAGAAATTTATTAACTTATTTATTTAATGTGCAAATTTATACTTTTCATATATATTAAACTAGCAAATGAATCTAGATTAGCAACCAAAATAAAAAATGAATAAAAAGTTAAAAATAAAATGAAACTTGTCATGTCTTTTCTCATTTATCTAATTCTCCATTTATCTAATTCTTATGTCCAAAAAAAGAACAAGAAATGAAATGTATAAAAACATTTCTTAAATCAATTAAATAAAAAATACCACATATTCCTCCCTTTCTAACTACCATTAAAGACTAACTTGTACAAGAAACCTGGTATTTCCAGAAAAGAACAAGATACATTGAAAATAGTTTAATATATATGTGTAATGTCAGATGTAGATTGATACCTGGCGCATGTCACTTGACACATAACATTAAAAGTTTGAATAGTGTAATATGTATATTCATTGTAATATATAAGTAATTTCTTTAATGAAAAAAAGTGTTTACTATAGAAAACTTTATTGTGCAATACAGGTGACGTAGGGGTGTGATGTCAACTAATTAAATCAAAGCTATTTGTAGTTGCACTGATCTTTAATTAGTAAATGATTTTTGGCTAAAGTTTATCAACAATATACTTTATAGTAACTTCGCATATAAATTAACTATAAAAAATAAGACCTTTTTTTTTAGATGCACAGCACGAATTTCTTTCTCTCTCTAAATTTTTTGAGTATAAATCAGTTCTTCTGTACCATGGCTACAAAGTTACGAAGCTTTTATTTACACCAGTTAGCAAGTTTGGAGAAAATTCCTATTTAAATCCTATATTCAAAAAAAAATCTCAAATTGCCTTATCAAACATAAGTTTTTTTTTCATTTAAATGTAAAAGAGAGCTTCGTAACTATGTTCATATAGCTTTGATATTAAAATTTGGCCCTGAAATATTGAACCATTAAGGCTGTGCATCTAATTTAAGTTTAGAAAATAGCTGATGGCCCAATTTTCCCTAATATTGCATCAACTCTTTTTAAGCAAATTCTTGATTAATAATTAAAAATATTTATTTGAAACGAAATATAAAATATAATTTGCTGATAAAATAATTTGATGGTTTGTAAATACAGTATAAATTATATATAAATGAAAAAATAAATTTTTTTTCACATGTAAAAAATCTTCAATAGTTACTACATATAGTTTTGATTTAACTAGTTGACAGCACACCCCAAGGTGACGTGTGTCAGATGCTAATCAACACCTGATGTGTGTCAGTTATCAACTGACACAAATTGACAGCCTAGGTATCATACAACATATACAAATATATCATTTTGAAAATTTATTACTTATATTATTTGATTATTTAAAATTAATAATTGGAAAGTTATAGAAAAAAAGATATATTTAAATTACAAACTAAGAAATTTGTAAAATATTTACCACTCTAGCCTCAGTGTTTAAATAATTCTAAAAAAGAGAATACATGTCATGTGCATGATATCAAACATCACTTATGAAAACTACAAAACCTTTTAAAAATCACATTTATTGGTTAATTTTCATTTGTTTTAATGTCTAAATAAAAATAAAGAATAAAATTAATTTCACATAAATAATTTGCAAAATTATTATTTTTTTTTTACTATATTACATACCTAATGATTTTTAATTATACAATCATTTAAATCTTCACTTACTAGCATTACATTCATTTTCTCACTAGCATGTGAATCTTCACTTTCAAGTTCTTCATTTAATTTTTTACTAGTAAAATCAAATAAGCGACTTGTATAATATGCTTGTGGATGAGATTCAGTAGCAAGATTAATATGCCCAATTGTCTGATAAATGTGAAATGATAATACTGAATAATAATTCGCTTTTATAAACAGATAATTGAAATCAAGAATTTACATAAAGTTTATCATCTAACAAGAATGTGGAGATTTTTTATAATTTTCATATTTTCATTTTTTGAATAGGTAATAATCAAGTTATTTAAGCCTTGAAAAACAAAATGAAGAACATCAATGTTTAATTTTGATGCACGAGTTGGTTATAAATCATTATTTTAATACTGAGTAATAATGAATGATACAGAATACCATGGATGATAATCCTGGATAATGCGGAATCATTTTAACATTTTAAGCATCATGGATTTATGCGAATAATGAGCAACCTGTGGAAAAATCTGCACGGCTAGATTGCAAATATTCATGAATACTTGTTACTATATGAGTTCGACTAATGAATTAAATTAAATAAACTAATGGGTGATTTCCTTCTTATTCATAAATAATAATATGGATACATAATTTATTATGAAAGGTTTGGATTTTAAAATTAATTTTTGCCATACTTTTAATCTTTTTAAGAAAAACTTCAACTAAAACCAGAATTTACATTGCATCATATAACTGTGATCTTTACACAAAAAATGCTGTTAAATTCTTTTTTTCTTTTAACTTTATCAAAATTTAACAATGACTGAGATTTTTTTTTTTTTTTTGTTAAATAAAAATGTGTACAAAAATTTTTTTTAGTTTTATGCGGACAATTTGCGGATTTTTATGCTATAAATGTGATTAACAGATCATTCATAATATTGGTTCTGTGAATTATTAATTCAATCTTCTGTGGATACAGTATATAATAATTATTTGGATCATTTTCTTAGCTGACCGGGTATGATGATGACGGACGTCATCTGGGAATGAATAACAGATGTTTCTAGAATTGATCATCATGTTGTGTAACATTTGTGTGGCAAAACAGTATGGCAAGCCGTCCTGGTCAAAAGGGTGCCATTTTTGCGGCAGGTGCACATGTTTTTGCGGCAGGTGACCTGCCGTTTTGCAGCAGGTCAAGCGCTATAAAATGGCAGGTCAGGCGCCAAAAAACGGCAGGTCACCTGTCGCAATTTGCGGCGGCAGGTCCAATTTTCTTGCGGCAGGTCTTTTTTTACTTTTTTAGTTATGATCTACATATTCTTAAATTGTCAATTCCAAAAATAGTAAAATAAATATTTTTTTGGTTCAAATCCATTCTGTTGGGTCTTATTCTATTTATAGCATGATTGAATTATCACTTTATTTTATCAAAAGTCCCAAT
>JADRCO010000708.1:0-27853 GCA_021464525.1 Rhizophagus sp. LPA8_4_AMF
ATAAAAAATACTCCAAAATGTTATATAGATTTAATGAAAAGATGTTGGGATTCAAATCCTTTCAATAGACCAACCATAATAATGCTTGAAAATATTATATCTGAATGGGTAAGAAGCATTATAGAATATTATAGAGTGAACTGGGATGGAAATTATATTTATTTAGTACCTGATATTAATGGTCAATTAAAAGATGATATGGAAGAATTTGTAGAAGCAGACAAAGCTTCATTACAAGGACAAGCAAATACTTCTATTATACAATCTCATCCACGAGCATATTATACAAGTCGCAAACTTACTGAAATTTTAGTTCAAGAAGAGACTCAGGGTCTTGATTGTATAATTGAAGATTAACAATTCTATTACTATTTATTTTTATTTGTTGGATTATTCGTCAGTTATTATTTAGAAAATAATTATATTATGTTATCCCATCGGTATTATGTATACACCGATGGATTTTTTTGTAAATTACTCCACCGGTATAAAAAAAGTATAAATAAGTATAAAATCCATCGGTGTATACGTCATACACAATGAGATAAGCCTGTTATTCCATGGGTATCTAATAAATACTCCATATACACCGATGCCCCCTCCCTTCGGGGGGCCCCCAAGGCATCGGTGAATATTTCAGTTATTAATTGATACCCATGGAATAACAAGTATTTATTTTACCATTATTATAAAAAGTAAACATTATTGTATACATATATGATAGTAATTATTGAAGCAATGTTTATTCATATTTTTATTTTTCATTTGCAATTTGTTTCAAACCCATATTTCTAAAATACTATACTATTGTTATTAAAAAATTATTATTTTTTATAATAGTTGTGGTACATTTCACCAAAGTCCGTTTTACAGAAACCCATTTTGCCAAAGTGATTTCACTAGTATTTCACTGAAGAGAAGTTTTCTTGAAGAGAAATTGCATCAATGGACATTTTGCTTACTCCTCTTCTCTGAATCATCTATTTTGTTGGAGGACATTTTTCCTAAAATGTTAGTGATTGACATATTTCTTTAATTAAAAATAATTTAATACAAAGAAAATAAAAAAATGTTCAAAGAGCATATTCTCTTTAAACCATTTTATTTTTGCTTGTTTTAAAAATAAAAAAATAATATACGGTAAAAAAAAAATAAAACAATCAATAATTTTGACTTAAATTTGATAATATATTTAATATCATCATTATTTTTATGAACTGATAGCTGCGGCTTGGATTAATTTATTGATATATTTATTATCACTAGTCCAACTTATGAAATTCTGTTGAAAATGCATCGCATTACATATGTAATTACATTTTTTACACTTATCCCTTAAACTGTAAGGGTTAAAATTAATTTTAAAAATTATTGAATTTTTAAGATATCTGAAGATCTAGTGATCATAGAAAGATGAAATTAGGTTTATTAGATTCCTCTTATTAAGGCGCATTTAATGGTAATAAATTCATATCTCCAAAATTGAAAGATAGAAAGTTTATATTAATTTATAAATTTTTAGATTTTATTAAATATCCTATCACATAATATTTGTAGAAGGATAATTTTTATTCTATCAGATACTTCCCATTTAGACACATCAATCGGTAGTAATTTTATATTTCTAGGGTTAATAGATAAAAAGATATTTCAATTTAAAAGATTTAGTCACTATTTGTAATGATTTATTGATCATTTACTTTTAAAAAATCATTAACCAAATTGAACTTTTTTTTCGATTTTTACTTAGAAAATACCATAAAATTTATTAAAAAAATATTGGTTTATTTAATAAAATATTTTAAGACATTTAAAAATGTCTTTAATTAAAAACAAAATTGCAGGCAAATTTGCCTGCAAAACAGTTTAAGGGATAATTCAAAGCCATCATGCAATATTTTGTTTCTGTATCCTGAGTTATTCCATAAATTACATGGCTTTTTCTTATCTAAATGGATAATATATTAGTAAATTAAACTAAAATTTTTTTCATTATATAATAAAATAATTTATACTATACCTCATTTATAAGAGAATACTTAATAAAAAGCTTGAAAGAAAGAGAAGACCTATCAGGTGGAGATTTCTTGGTTTATTAGTTTCATCTGAAGAGTTACTTATCGAAGAATTATTCAACCATGTTCAAGGTTATTTATTCGAAAACAAAAGACCTAAAGAAAAGAGAAAACAGACTCCAGAAAGATGCCTAAAAAAAGAAGAAAAAACTAATATTCATTAATATAAAAAAGACTGAACCAAATTTTTTTTTTTACTTTCTGCCGAAAAAAAATAAAAAAAAATTATCCTTTAATTCATAATTTTCATACTCTAAAAAAACTTTCACACTTTTGCTAATTTTTTTCTTACGCTCCTATTTATATTATATGTGTTATATACTCATGACAAAACTCACATTATGATTGTATTACGTCATAATGAATAATTATTTGCATGAGTAATTTTTTTTTGCATGAAATAACTTTTATTCATATTACTGATATGAATAATATTTAGTAAAAATTCGATGGCAAATCTGAATATAAAATATAAATTTATAAAATTAAAAGAGGCGATGCTACATAACATTTTATGTTTTTATAAATAAAGATACAAAAAATACATTACTAAGTTCTAATGATTTAACAAGTCAACAACGTTAGTTTTTTGATTTAATTATAATTCTGTTAAACCGATCAGTTAAATGTGAGATTCCGATGTATGTGACACAAAATTTGATAACTTTGTCACGAATTCCTTTATATGTAAAATTAATAAATATATTATGATCATTTTTATTATTCAATTACCGGCAAATTCAATTATTAAAGCTCCAAGCGTTGTGCGACTAACCTAGTTTGAACTTCAATCTAATTTTGAGCCGAGGTGAAACCTGCATCTATTCTTGCATAGCGTATTCTATTGTGATGAAATATTTCAAAAATAATTGGTTTTCGTAATAAATAAATGTTTGTGCGTGAATCTATTAAAGCGTCAAGTAAATTAAAAGGAATTATTATTACACTGGTATTACTGATAATTATGATTTCCGTGATCATCATCGAGATTAAAATAGTTTAAACCTTTGATTGATCAAACAATACGCAGATAGTACGCAGATCGTCCGGATAATTTACATCCGATTTTTTTTTAAAATTTTTTTCGAATTTTAAAATTTTTTATTAATTTAATAACTGAAGGATTCCAATTATAGCTTATTAGAATTGTCTCAATGAAACAATTATAATAATAGTTACTTAATTTATTTTGCTTATTTTATTTGCTATGATCGATACTTTTTTTTGAAATACTGTGGGCTTTTTACGTCCTCATGTTATAGTTATTCCACCACATAAGTGTGCGACAATACCGGAATTACATGCCGAAATTAAATATAACTGATAACTTGATACATCTCTTTTTCTCTCTTCGCTTACAATATGTCATTTCAGATTTACCTGAATTAGTATATAAAGTTATAAAAAATTTTAAGAAAGATTTTTCAACTTTACATTCATGTATCATAGTTAACAGATTATGGTGCCATATAACAATTCAATTCCATTATTATGAGAAAATCCATTTTCAACACCTACACGAAATTATAACTTTATGGGAATTTCTTTACATAATTTTAAATGATGATTTAAAAGCAAAATTAAATGAATATAAAATTGATGATAATTTATTTTCTTCAAATACACTATTTAATTATCCCATTTTTTTAAAAATTATTTGTATACACCAAATATTATTTATTCTATTGAAAAGTGGTCTATAATTAGAACTTTAAAAGAACTTGAAGATAGCTCAGTATTTAAATTTAAGAGATTAATTCACACGTCATAAATTAAAAATTTATTGAAAATTAAGTAAACTTGCATACATTTGTCTATGGTGACTATGATGCCTATATAGATGATATGCTTGAATTAATGTTACAATACCCAGGTTTCCTTCATATATTAGAAATTTATCCCTCCGTTTTGTTGGTTCCTCATTTAGCCATGATAAAAATCGTATATCACAAATAATTAATTTACGTCAATATCTAAAAAATTACATTAGGTTATAATAGTTTTCCTTTATATCAATCATTGTTTCAAAAGACCATAATCATTCAGTACTTTAAATACAATCATCTTATATTGCATCAAATTTAAGGGTATAACCAATTTTAGACAGAGTATTTGAACAATTAAACGTTTTAGAATCTGTTCATATCATTTATTGTAATTTACTGAATACTGGTTTGATTCAACAAATAATTATATACTTAAATGAACCATTGGTGATCATAGAATTAATTACAAAATATTGTAAAAGTATCAAATTTCTTGATTCAAATGTACTTAAAAATCAGATTAATTCTCCAGCACTCAATTTAATTAAAAATGTAAAACAGAATCTTAATCATCTTTCTATATATGCCTGTAGTGATATATATTCAACTGGTATTACTCTTAGTTCAACTATATTACGAAATTTAGGTCAAATACTTCCTCTTAAATTAGAATATTTAAGTTTGGTTATTATTGTTAATATAATATTAATTTAGATGATTTTGAATATTCTTAAAAAATTCTCAGAATCTTTTGATAATAAGGCAGATAATAATAGGGAAGCTCAGGATATCATTTTATCCTATATAAAAGAATATATTATAAAACGAAAAGAGCCAATTATTTTGCTATTATTAATACCATTAACAGTGAATTAGATAATATAAACTATTGGGATGGAAGATTATTGGTTTCATTGGATGAAGTGAAAGAATTTGAGTTAAAATTCATAAATATGAAGATTTATTCATTGATAGTAAATTAAAATTTATAGAAGAATTGGAGGATATAAGGGTTTAATATTAATTTTAGAAAATTTTATAATTTCATAAAGTCAACTTTACTGTTCTTTAAAATTTTGATAATTATATATATTATTAAGAAAATAAACAACTCTAAAATATCAGTTATATTAATAGTTATTTATTAATTAAATATCTAAATTTTTGTTTTTCGCAAATCAATAATAAATGTGATACACTTATTTTTATACGATAAATTTGATAATTTTTACATCCCATTTTTTAAAATTGTAATCGTGCTTTAATTCTGGCCAGAATTACAATTATATTTTTGTGTAAATCATGCGACAGATCCCGTACTATACATTCTTAACACTATAATTAACAGAATCATAATTAAAATCTTTAATTGCCCCATCTCTCTCATAAATAGCGGATTTTGCGTAGGATTATTAAACATATAAACAAAAGGTGGGTTTGGCAATATATATAGCGGAGAATGGATAATAAAGATATCTTTTCCTTCCATCAGCAACTTATATCTTAAAAAAATGTCATTATACAAATCAATACTTTTAATTTTAAGTGATCTTAAAGGAGGGGGTTAAAAAGCTCTAACAGAATTGACAGAATAATCGAAATCATTTTATCTTACTCATTAGTAAAATAAGTGTAGTAATTATTCTTTCGAAACTTTTCTAGCAAACCCATCCATTGACTTCATTTTAACTTTTGAAATCCATGATAATTTTCAACTTTTTCTTTTATAGAAGTAGTCATTTTCAAGTTAAGTATATAGATATTATTAAAAAAGCCAAAAAATGAAAGGCATCAGTACCTTATTTCTTTTTAAATTTTTTGCTTCGTTCGAGACATTCTATTTGAACATATAAGTATAAGAAAAGATACAGTGAAAAAAATATAGTTTAAAATAGTTCATTGATGAGTTTATTTATTCTCACAAGACCATGATCATGAGTGTCTACATAATAATAACTCAGTTATTGTAAAAAATTGTGTATTTTTTACTATATCTTATTTTAATTTTTAATTTATTATGCCAATTTATTATCTAAAGATGTAAATTAGGAACTTCGCAATTCAATAATATTTCAACCCACCTACCCAATAACTATAATATATTATATTCTTTATCTTTGAACTTTATAACTTTAAATTTCTTAATAACGCCTAATTTAATATATTTGTTAATTATTTCAATATTTTCATCATTTGTACCTAAGCTATTTGCATCGTAATTAACAAACCCTAATGAAAATGATTTTTGTGGTCTACGATCTGTCCATTTTATAAAAAAAGACTCTAATTCTTCTGAAAGTAACTCGAATTGATGCTCTTTAAATTTACGATATAATAACAATTCATGAATATTTTGTGAATATTCCACAAATATTTCCAATGCTTCTTTTTCACGTAAGAATTTCCTTCCACACCAAATTTTAATACTTTCTAAATTTTTACAACTATTGAAAATTATTTTTAATGTTTCCAATTCATTATATTCAATTCCAGTAGAAAGTTTTCCAAGATTTGGACAGAACTTAGCAATAGCTAAATTCAATGAATTATCACTATCGCATGTAATCTCACTTATATAAATTTCTTTTAAATTTTTCCCATTGTTTTCTAAGAATATTATTAATAACCCATTTTTCGGATATTTTTTTGGAATTTTTAAAACTTGTAATTGTGGAAAAATGGCATATTGTAACTTTTCAAAATATTCATCTTGATCAAATGATAAATTAAGCTCCTGTAAATTTGAGAAATTGGCAATAGATGATAATGAAAAATATCTATTTCTTCCATAAATATCCAATTTAATTAAAGTATTAGGAATTTTTGACATTAATGATGGTAAAATTATACTTGTCAGTCCATCAACTGTCAGACCATAATAAAGCGCCATATTAAACCATTTCAAATTTCTCTGAACAGAAATTAAATCTGCTATTCCATTCGAAATAATTATATCAAATTCTATATTAAGCGATTGTATATTATAACATGTTTTAGATAGTTGATAAAATAATTCGGTGGGAATGTTTGAACTACAGTATAATATTGTGAGATTTTTTAAACTATCTTTTGCTCCAGGATATAAATTAAAAGTCGTATTTGGAAATGAGTGAATAGTTAAACTTCTTAAAGAAGAGATTTCTTTCATGAACATTTGAAATATTTCCTGCGCCACTAAAAGTGTATAATTTTTAAACCTTTGTGGTGAAATATATTGTTGCTTTTTAAGAAGCTTGCCAATTTTGATATAAACTTGATTAACTGATAAAACTTTACAAAATGATGCATAATTGAAAGTGGGAGGTTTTAAATTTGGGGTTGAAATAACAATTCCATTATTATATAAAATTTCTTTTGACTCGTTTGGAAGACAAGCAATTAATGTACTAAAGTTCGAAGTACTATAATTCTGAACATTCCTCCAAAAAATTCTCACAGAAACATCACACCAATAACGATTAACTAATATGCATGAATGTAAAGTAAATTTGTCATCTTCTAAGTGTTCAAAAATCTCGTTCAAGCAATCAGCAAGAAGTTGAGACATTGTTTAAAAATATAACGAAAAAAAGTTTTAAAATTTTAATTTAAAACGAATGTCGTTTTTAAGTTGTGTTGGTTGTGTTACAAACATAAGGTCATGCGGTCATCTTAATTATCATGTGATGGATTGAATAATAAGCACAAAATTATGACATGCCGAGCTGATTAAAAAGATGGTTGGTCTGGCAAAAGATCAGCTCAGTGCTGACAAAATTTAAGTTTAGCGTAGCTTTAAAAAAAATTTTTTAGTTTTTAGTTTTTAGTTTTTACTAGAAAATTTTTTCGTGAATTTTTTTCCTTCTTTCATTGGATTTTTTCATAAAATAAATTTCTTGGTAGAGAATTATTTTTTTTAATATAGGTAAAGCTGGAAATTTTTTTTTAATAAAGATTTTTTTTTTGAAAAATTTCGTTAGATAATTTTTTTATTGTAGGGGAATTTCTTTTAATAGAGGATTTTTTTTTTTTTGATAGATAATTTCATTAAAAAATTTTAATAAAGAGATTTTTTTTGACGGATAATTTCGTTGGAAAAATTTTTTTTAGGAGAGATTTTTTTTGATAGATAATTTCACTATAATTTCATTAGAAATTTTTTTTTTTAATAGAGATGAGTTTTTTTTAACAAAGAATTTCACAGAGAATTTTTTAATAGGGAAGATTTTTTTTTTTCTTTTGATAGATCATTTCGTTAGTAAATTTTTTAATAGGGAGATTTTTTTTTTTTTTTTTTTTTTTTTTTTTATTTTTGTTAATAATTTTTTTTTTTTTTTTTTTTTTTTGATAGATCATTTCGGTAAAGATTTTTTTTTTTTAATAGGAGGGAGGTTTTTTTGATAAAGAAATTGGTTTGAGAATTTTTTTATGGGTAAGAATCTTTTTTGAATTTTTTTTTAGTAGGAAAATGTGTTTTTTTGATGGAAGATTTTCGTTAGAAATTTTTTCTTTAATAGGCGATATTTTTTTGATAATTTTGTTGGTTGAAAAGTATTTACAGTTGGAGCTAGTAATAAATATTTTGACCTTTTACTTTTTAAATCATTAGTAATTAAATTAATTCCAGTACCGGCTGATCCAGTAATGAAAAAATATGGATGTTTGTTTTTTTGATGACTTGGGCCTAGAATATTACGAATTATAGAATGAGCATTTAACTGATCATTTGGAAGAATTAATGCATTACAATGGGAATAAATGGGAGGATCAATTTGTAAGGAATTAAGTTGTATGGTAAGAAGTTCTGTTATAGAAACTGGTATTATAGATTGTAAATTATTAATTAAAGATTCTAATAAATTATTAAATTGAAGATTTAGCTTTAGTTATTGTAAACATAAAAACCGATAAATATTTATATAAATAATTGATTTTGAAAATATATACGGATAAATAATTGAAGAAAAACAATTCACATATAATATTCAGAATTTTTTTAAAATATCAGAAACAGATATCATAATCTGTTGATTAAGTTAAGTGAAGGTTGTGAGTATACTAATTATGAAAATGGAAATTATATAATCGAATTTACGAAAAATGAAACGTATGGTATTAAATATAAAAGATTAATTAAAATGAAAGGACAAAAAGCAATATCTTCATTAGTTACGACCTATAGTTCTGGTAAAATGATTTGCAGTTCTGGTCACGGGTTATGATATTAACGTTTAGAATGAATAATATCGATATATACAGTAAATCAAAATATTCAAAAGATTAAACCTATATTTATATTAGGATCAAAATTATACACATGAAAAAGGTTCATTATTTATCAATTCACATATTTTAGTTTAATTTATTTAATATCAATAATAATTAATAATATAGTAAATATAAATATAATGTTGCTGTCATTCTTTAAGTGTTTTTTACTGATTAATTAATACTTGAAGATTTCATATTCATTATATCATCGTTATTTTCATAATAATCATTGAAGTTTTTTGATTCGGGAAGATTACTAACATCAATATATTAGTACATATTAGTACGTTTTATAAAAGATTATTATCATTAATATTCAATTGAGAAACATCAATTTGTGAAGATAATGACGCTATTAATAAATAAATAATATTAGTATTTTATTGTAATTAAATAAAGTTTTTTTTTATTAGACATACCTGAAGATTCAATGCTAATTATATTATCTGTATTTTCATAATAATCATCAGAATTTTTTGGTTCTGGAAGATTATCAAAATTAAGTAATCTACTCGTATAAACAGCCTCAGGATGTGTTTTATATGATAATCCTCTATCACTAATTGGTAATTTAGTATTTTTAAATAATTTTGTTATGTCATTATCACGCCGAGTGCGTAAAATTTCTTCAATTTCTTCTGCTGTTGGTCGATTTAATGGATTTGCGTCTAAGCATCTTTTTATTAAATGTACGATTAATTGTGGCGCTCTATTACTAAACCTTGGTCTAAGTCCTTGACAAATTCTTATTGCTAAATAATTATCATGACTTACATCATGATATGGAGGTAATCCAGAAATCAATTCATACATAACTATACCAAAACTATAAATATCTGCAGCCTGGGTATAATTCTGTCTTAAAATTTCAGGAGCAACATAAGGTAAAACACCATAGATATTATTTTTTGTATTTTCTGATTCATAGTAATCCTCAGGTTTACATAATCCCATATCAGTTAATTTTGGGTAATTAGTCACTAGTCTATTTCCACTATGAAAATCCCGATGAATTAATCCATTTTTATGAATAAACACGAGTCCAGATGCAGTATAATGTAAATAAAGAAGTCTATCATCCCAATTTAATTCAAAATTTTCATTTAAATAGTTTCTTAAACTTCCATTCTTTGCATAATCTACAGTAAAACCATTATATAATTTTTTGTTTCAGGATCTTGTGTTATTCCATAAAAACTAATAATAGTTAACGAATTTCCTATTTTATGATGCGATGCAATCTATGTGTAAAAGTAAATATTAATAAACAGCAATAATTAAATTTCAAAGTTTATATTATAAAATAAAATAATATACCTCATTCATAAATTCTAACGTAATATTTTTTGAATTATTAAAACTTTTAAGAGCCACTAATTTATTATGTTGACTATTTATTACCCATTCTGCACTATATATATCGCTAAATCCACCTTTTGCTATGTGCTTAATATTACAAAATTCATTATAAGGTATCAATATGTTTCTTTTCACATTGTCATTATGAATTGACAACTGAGCATCTTGAATAAATTTATCAACATCTTTATTACCACTAGCTAGTCCAATTATTAAAATTTTGTTTTGAATATACTTCATTCCAAATCACCATATAATTCTTGGTTTCTGGATCTTGAGTTATTCCATAAACTCATAATATTTTGTAATCTACAAATATAAACATAGCGATAGTAAAAATTTAAATTTCAAAATCTTCAATACTGTAAATTTACCATACCTACCTCATTCAAAAATTCAAATGTGATGTTTTCTAAATCATTCAAGTTATTCAAATTTACAAGCATATTTTGATTACTCCTATGCAAAATGCCATTATACCAATAACTTACGTATCCATCAATCCAATTTGCTTTATACATTTTTCCAAATCTGTCTTTTGAAACAAATTTAACATTACAAAATCTATCATAAGGTACCCACTCTAATACCTTAATAAAGTCTAATGCTTTATTACCATATTTATGAACTGATTGTTGAGAATTTTGAATAAATTTATCAACTTCATTATTGCCGCTAATCCAATTTTTGAAATTTTGCTGAAAATATATTGAACTACATACACGGCTACAATATTCACAAATATCATCCAAAGCCACCATATAGTTTTTCGTCTTTGGGTCTTGAGTTATTCCATAAATTCTTGTGCGTCCTTTATTATAAATCTACAAATATAATCTATTAGTAAAAATTAAATTTTCAAAAACTTCCAATTAAATTATAAATATATTATACCTTATAGAATTCAAATTTAATTTTCTGTGGATTATCTAAGTTTTTCAGAATCACAAACATATTTGGATGAGACCTTTTCCAACTTTGATTTTTATTATCCCATTCTGATATACATCCATCAATCCAATTTGCTCTATATCTTTCGCTTTTTCCAACATGCATAATATCATAAAATCTATTGTAAGGTATCCATTCTATTTTGTATATATTATTATGAACAGATAGCTGAAAATCTTTGATAAATTTATCAATTTTATTATTACCACTAGTCCAATTTTCAAAATTTTGTTGAAAGTGTATCGAATTACATATACAGTTACATTTTTCACATATTTCACTCCAAACTACCATATAAGTATTTGTTTTTGGTTCTTGAGTTATTCCATAAACTGCATGAGGTATTGTTATCTACAATCACAATAAATGCATTAATAAAATTATAATTTTCAACAATTTAACTAAAAAAATAAATTTAATTACCTTATCATTTATGGATTTTAATGTAACATTATTTGGATCATCTAATCTTTTCAAAAACACACGCATATCTTGATCTTTTCTTTTCCAATTTTCCTTACTATCATTACAATAATCCCATTCATATATACATCCAACAATCCAATTTGCTTCAAGCCCGTCATTTGCAATATGCTTATTATTATAAAATCTATCATATGGTATCCATTCTAATATCTTGTATAGCACTGATGTAGATTCGTATTGATTACTATGTACTGATAGCTGAGTATCTTGAATAAGTTTATCAATATGATTATTACCGCTTGTCCAATTTTCAAAATTTTGTCGAAAATGCATTGCATTACAAATAATTTTACACTTTCGACATTTTTCATTCCAAACTACCATACAAATTTTTGTTATTGGATCTCGAGTTATACCATAAACTTCACGAGATACTTTAATCTGCAATTATAGCAAATGTATTAATAAAATAAAATTTATTAATAAATTTCATTTAAACAATAAATTAGAATACCTCATTTATAGATTCTATAAGATTTTTTGGGTCGTCTAAACTTTTCAGTAACGTCATTTTACTTCTTCTTTTCTCAATACTTAATCTACTACATAACGATTCTGTATATTCTTCAATCCAATTTGCTCTATACATTTTGGCAAACCTACCTTCTGCAATATATTCAATATCATATAATTTATCATAAGGTATCCATTAATTTTTTTTTAAATATAGATTCATATAGATTAATTAATTCATCAATGGTTGTAAAACGTTCCATGTCTATTAATCTATAATTTAAAAAATTGTTAGAAATTAAAACAAAAAATTTGAATAATAAGAGAGAAAATTTTTTCACCCGTGGCTGTATAAAAAGGAGTTAACATTTGCCTTGCAACAATCGGAGTGGCTAGACCCGAATAATACTGCGTAACAAAAGACAAAGACTAGAATAATTCAAAAAAGAAAGGATCTACATGCCTTGGTTCACGAGGTCCTGCATATAATACTGTACGAAAATCACTTTCATTTAAATTAATTACTCATTAAAATGAAAAAAAGATGATATTGTTTGACAAATTTAGTTAATTTTGAGGAGGTTAGAATTTACCGTTGAATTAATTATGACATATGAAACTTATACCGTAATACGTTAAATCGTCATAATAATTTGGTAATGCTGATGGCGTCCATATCCCTATTTATAATTTCTTTTTTTTGAATAGCTTTGATTACACATCACCTGCACCTGAAAATATTCACGAATAGAATTAGATTTTTTTTTAAATTCTTCCTATCAAATACGTCTTCGATAACAATGTGGCTATCCTAAATATTAGTCCTTCACTTTATTATATTACTGGAGGTGTAGTTTT
The DNA here is from genome assembly GCA_021464525.1 of Rhizophagus sp. LPA8_4_AMF. Taxonomy (NCBI): domain Eukaryota; kingdom Fungi; phylum Glomeromycota; class Glomeromycetes; order Glomerales; family Glomeraceae; genus Rhizophagus; species Rhizophagus sp. LPA8_4_AMF. The sequence continues at coordinate 13,199 of JADRCO010000708.1, forward strand.
ACTTAATTCTATTTAGCATTCTTTTTATAATAAATATATTTAAAAATCACGAAGTATACTATGTGTATAAAAATTTACAAGTACAATAAAGTTGGCTATATCACTAATTATAAAGAAAATTACAACTAATTTGATTCTGACCTTAACCATTTTCATAGTAAGTGACATTTACGGTTTCTTTTTTTTCAAAAAAAAAAAAAAAAAAAAAAAAAATTATTTACAAACTCATTACCATAGTACTATCCCGTGACGTTACACTAATTTTTATTATTTCGTTCACAACGTACGGAATTTTACAAATTTTACATTCCAATTCTTAACTGAATTATTAACATTTCACAAAAGAATATGTCTAAACATAAAAATTGAGTTTTATTAAAAAAATCCACGTACCAAACTGATTAGCACGGTGTGATTGGCTAAATAACAAAGTTCAGCTCGTTTCAAATATGCTAAGTTTGAACGTTAAAGTTTGTTATATGTTTATATCACGCGGGCGTGCTTGTTAATGGTATTCCATTTATCAAGCACGATACCCGTACAATAATATACGGACCAGAACGATTATCATATTATTAATCTTTTCATACTTTTCACATGAGCTTTATATTAGATTTAATATTAGATTTCTTATTATATGCTGAACGTAAATCGTTGTGACTTCCGAGTATACTACATGTTTTAGTCAAATACCTAGTCCATTTCTTAAGAAATATCAAGAACAACATGGGAAGAAATATAAAATAAAAAGATGTGTGGTCTTTTTAGACACAATCTCCATTAAAAATGGACAAACTTTTAAATTATTAAAATTATTGAATTATTGTAATTCAAAATTCCAAAAAAGTATATCTAATAAATCGACTATTCATGATGGGCACTAATTTAATATATAAAATAAAGCTTTTCTTCATAATTATTAAGTATTTATTTATTTTATGTAAAAGGAGAAGGAGTACAAAAGATACTATTACAGAGTAAAAACAAAGAAAAAAGTATCCAAAAACGACGCCATCACCCAGCTAAACTAACAACCGGGTTCTCACTTGATCGAATACGGACCTGACTCACACCCCTACCGATGAGCGTCAGTAAAAAAACCCAGGAAAATTAAAAGAACACAAAAAGAGAAACTAAAAAAAGAAAATGGTTAATCTACTGCCTAATCGAAAAATAGAGGAGAAATGTAAACGAGCCCAAGTGGTAGATACTTAAACATAAAATAGCACGAAACGTGCGGGAAGGCTAACGCTATGAGAAGTGGCAAAATTACGTAAATGCCTAAAAAAAGGCCCACTGTGCAAGAAATTAGAAGAAGTAAAAAGAATAAAAAGGTAATCCACTGAAGTTTTAAAATTTCTATAATCGTTATAAGGGTTCGTGTAAATTCTATCCAAACGAGGACGCCGTGAAGATTGCCCTTCGGTCAATTGATAACGTGGTGTCGGAAAATTCTTACGATAATCTTTGAAGTCCCGTTTTGTCAAATGATGAGTCTCTTTCCAAATTTTCCATTGAAGGGAGCGATATTTCCACAAAGAAGATTTAAAGGTGTCTAAGCAGTCCTGAAGAAAATGCATTAACGTATTAAGCGCTAAGCGTTGGGTCGAACAATGCAGCCGGAAAATACGGTACAAGGAACTCGGAACGTAAGATCGAAGAAGTAATAGTGCTTCCCCGGGGATGATAGGGTCGGAATCTTGAGCCCGCATAATCCATGCAAAAATAGGTGAGTATCTAATCGAGTCCTTAATTGACCATGTTAATTGATCCCCTGAAGTGGTTAAAAGAGCTTCCAGAGAAGTGGCTAGCGTAACAAAACATTCACGAACGTGAGGAAAAAGAACACTACATGTCCAAAAATGATGGTTGGTTTCAACTGATGAATGACAAAGTAAACAGTTCGTGTCGTCCTTAATCAGGCAAGGGTAGCGTTGGTTCAAAATGTCAAGCGTTGGTAACAAATTGTTAGAACATTTGAGTTTCCATGTAAAGTCTTTAGCGTGTGGTGAAGAAGTGCCCACCGTGTGAGCATTATGGTTGAACCATTTAGAAGATGCGTGCCAGTCTATTAGACCCCTGGAGGTGGCTGTTTTGATGTCTGCTAAGGCCTGGTGGTTAAGATGATTGTCTAGGCGTTGATAGTTAATGATCGTTCCTATCGTTTTTCGGATATCCCGATCCAACGGGATCTGATTGTTGAACAAAAGTGTTGCAGAGTGACCTGGAAGGTGCTGTATATTTAACTCCGTGACCTGGGAAGATAGACGCCCTAGTTTAGCTTGTGTGTCTGCCAAATCATTGAAGAGATTACCCGAGTGTGCTTTGACTTTGATAAGTGTGACGTTCAACTGTAAAGCTCGAATAATGTGGTGGATAGCCACCCAAAAGGTATAATTGGGAAGTTTTAAAAAGCGTCGATGTGCCACGTTGGATAGGTGTTTGGATTTGTGAAAAGCGTCGATAGCAGCTTGCGAATCTGTGTGGAGTTGTATGTTTGTCTGCGGTGCTAAAATGACAAGCGCAGTTAGAATAGCCATAATTTCAGCCCTTGTAGATGACGGGAAATAAGTCAAGGCGCCATTATGAGAAAGATTATTTGGGGCTAAGTTCGACGTGACCCAGCCATAGCCCATAGGCATTTCTTGATCAGTGACTGTAGAGGAGTAAGATCCATCAGTGTAAATAATTAAATGTGAAAAAGCGCCAACAATGGTAGCTAAGTGTAGTAGTTGGGAAGCTATCTCTGTAGATTTGAAAAGAGTTTGAATAAGGGATTGTGTAGTGTTGTTAATACTGTCATTAGGAACTGCTGCTAATTGGAGATCTCGATCCACCAGAACACGGCGGTGTTGAATTAAATAGTCATTGTAAGTAAGAAGTCTATAATGTGGGTGACTATGTCTCGCGATATAAAATCGTTTTGGCAAGAGCGATAAATTTAATGAGGAACTCAACCTGGTCCGCGTAGATTTGGGTAAAATATCTATAATGACGGCACTGGCGTAGGTCGTTCTAATGACGCATTTGGGCATGAGAGAGCCTATATAATGAGTGTCATGTAAATTACATCCGGGACAAGCGGTAAGCGTGTTGATAATGGATCGTGGTGTGTTCCGATTATTAAAAGGTAAGGTAGCATTAGTGAAAACAAAGTGTTCAAAAAAAAGACACGGCGTGGTCTGTGGATAATGTTGTGAAGCCAGGACGCGCCCATAAAGCACGTCAGAGTTAGTAGGGGACCAACGCGCAATCCATTTACTGGAGTTTTTGTGTATTATGAGGTCGTTTGACACAGGAGGTACCGTAGGCCGTTGTACTTGTGGATTTTGAATTAACGTTGTAGGTAAATCGATGTTCAATCTGCCGGAACTAGAAGATAAAGTAAGATGTTCCTGAAGGAATTTGTACCAGCGCGGAACACGACCTTGCTTGCGTTGTAGAGATTGTTTGATAGACTTATAATCTAACAAATAGGCTGAATCAATGGTAATTAGTTGATCGAGAAACATGATCCCTTTATGACGAAGGGAGCGTATGTGTGCTTGTAGAAATTTTGGATCAATAATAAAATGAGAAATCGGCAAAGAACCTCCTTTAACGTTAAAGGAAAAATTGTACGAAACAGAAAGATTATAGTATCTAAAAAAAGTAAATAAATTTTCTAATCTATTAAAAGTTGGTAAAGGTGCTTCAAACAAAGAAAAAAATTTGAGAGGATCATTAGGTAGCCAAAATTTAAATTGAGTTAAAAGAATCAAAAATTTTAAGGTATCAGAAGTAATTGAAGAATTAGCTTGCGCTATAAATAATGCGGTTTGGGCTTTAATCTGATGGTCAAAGATATTGACGATATGCGGGTATATTGAACTATGAATGACTGAGTTATAAAGACTTTTAGGTAAGCTGCCTGCTTGTTTAAAGGTGGAACGTAAAATACGATTGATTTTGTTGCATTGCGTGACCGAGAGGAACGTATGTTGCGTGAGGTACTCTATCCTTGGTATGATCACTTTGTTTATTACATATATCACATGATCGTGTGTTAACTTTTTCTTTCTAAGCATATGTGTTACATAGCGCACCATATTCATTACTTTCCTAATGGTAGGCGAATTTGAGTCATTCGCATTAAGGTAAACTCCTAAAATACGAGTTCCTTTGTTGATAGGAATGATGTTGATGTTGATATTTTCATTTCCAAAAGTGAATGGCATAGAAGATTTGTTGGCAATATTCGGCACATTGGTTAAGAGAGTAGTTTTGTGTTTGTTTATTTTGATATTTGCAAAAGAATAGAAATCGTCTGCTATTTTCAGGTTTTCAGCGAGGTTTGTCAAGTTGTCCGTAAGCCATGTAGTATCGTCCAGGTAGCCAAGCAGTTTGTCCCTAAGACTAAGGCTGAAAGTGTCATCTGTCATTCTGACAGGAATGTGGGTGGGTAGTGCGACCGTGTAGGAAATGCCTCCATACACAGATTGGTTGATAGTTTCGAACATTGGGTCATAATAAATTACCCATAACAACGGGCAGATTGAATCACCTTGATCAATACCAGTGAGGACATCATATGGTTCCCCTAGCCAGTCTTGAAAAATAATAGAGTTTGATCGATCACTGAATAAATTAGTAATAAATGATATGATACGTGGAGGAATAGCGATACGACGTAATGCCAAACGTAAGAGTGGTATATCCACGCGGTCGTAAGCTTTGGATAAATCTTGGATCATGATATATAGGTTCTTCTTGAGAGTTTTGGCGGCCGTAATGGCCGCTTGTATTTTGAAAATAATCTCCATACATGAGGAGCCTTCAGTGCCCGCTCGATTATTATGTTGTAATATGTGGTTGACACTTAGATATTCATTTAACCTTGTGTTGATAATTTTTGTTAAAATCTTGCGAAAAGTGTCTAAAAGCACGATCGGTCTAGTAGCCGTGATGTCGTTGTCCCACCAATTAGGTTTAGGTATCGGAAAGAGGAGCGCCTCTTGCCATTGGGAGGGTATGATGTTATTATCTAATATATAATTATAAAATTGAACTAAAGATTCAAAAAATCGAGGTGTTAGTTTTTTGATTAAATCGTAGGGGATCCCAGAAGGTCCTGGTGCTTTGTTATTGGGTAAAGATTTTAGGGTGTGTTGTAATTCTTCGTAGGTAATAGGTTCGTCTAATTTATTGATTGCTTCCTGAGGTATCGTAGATTTTCTGTCATATATGCTAGCCCAAGGGTCTCGAAGAGGTATGTTCGGGTCGTATTTAAGACTCGAGGGATTAGAAAGACCGATAGTCTGATAGTGTTGCACCGCTATTTTTTCAATTTCTGAAGGTATGGTAGTATAGGTTAATTCACCATCAACCGTGGTTTTGATTCGATCTAGGGTGATTTTTCTAGGGTTTCGTTCAAGAATAGAGTTGAGCATTCGTTTTTGGTTGACTGAAATATCTTCATTCCGTCGTGTAATAAAATGGGTAATGGAATCGGTAGTCCAAGCTTGCTTGTCACCATCTGTACGCGTCTTGATGAGGGAGCGTAAAGTGATAAGAAATTGTCTAATTTCTAACAAATTAGCTAATGTGGGAGATTTAGCGTATAAAGCATGGATCGGTGGCGTATTGTAGTGTGTAATCAATCTATGAATCCATTTGTGTGATTTTGTCCAATAATCCGTGAACGCTGAAGCAAGAGTTGCCGTATCGGTGGAAATTAAATCCCCATCTTGTTCTAGAGAGATCCGGTCGGTAACAAGACTGATGATACCACTTAAGTGGTGAATAGCATTATAACCTTGTCTAATGTGTAGAGGCATGTTATTATGGCGTGGCACCATGGTGAGTTTCTTGATCTTCATTTCTTTCAAAATTGTGCGGATGCCTGTGTAAAGGATGTCAATGCTTTTATCTGCATATGCGAGTGGGTCAACATTAGTAGAAGGAGCCTCTTCAAGAGGTTCAAGGTAATTGGCAAGTTTGTTATTAAAATCAACCCATTGGTCTGGGAGGATGGACTTGATATTGTAACGTTCGGTGAGTTGCTTGCGTGTACGTTTGTCTTGCGAAAATGCTTTTTTATCCCGATAAAAATTTGTTGGGTTGATGGCTGCCATCAACAAGATTTGATGATCGGATGTGTATTGCCCTTCCGTAATATGAAAGCCTATAATATTTTGTAAACAAGTGTTGGAAGAAAATATAAAATCAATGGTACTTGGTTGTTTCTGAGGGTCATTGGGAAAGTGTGTGGGATCATTATTATGATTAAAGAGAGCTGCTACGTTATGTAGGTCAAAAAATTTGAATAAAGAGAATAGCATGTAAGGTTGGAATGTATTCTGTGTGATGTGTCTAATGATATCGTCCTTGGACTTGAGTATAGTGATGACGTTTGGTTTATGTATATTAAAGTCTCCCAATATAATCACATGATGTTTCGGAGTCTGACTATGAAGAGTAAATGCTTCGATCAGGGCTTTGGTCATCTCATGAAAAATCAAACGGTGAGGTCCTTGAAAAGAAGGCGGAAAATATGCTCCATATATCGTGAATTTGTGCTTGTTTTTGAATGCTAAAATCGCTCGTAAGAGACGTCCTCGTGTAATAATTTTCATTGATTGTAGATGTTTTTCGATGTCTTCGGTCATGATAAGGGCACAGCCACTTCCTTTTGACGATGGATCTGGATTATTAAAAGTGTAAAAGCCTCGGGTAAAATTGTTAGTAATCGTAGCTGGGTAGTGTACCCTTGCTTGTGCTGTGGAAGCTGAGAAGTGAGGATTGACAACTTTCGTTTCACAAATAAATAAAATGTTGATTTGTTGTTCGATCATGGTAGAAAAAATGTCTTGTAACTTGGCGTTTAAGCCACCTTGAATGTTGTGTGTACCGAGAATGATCCGTTTGGAATCATAAGTTAAGTGAGTATAGTTAAACGTATCAGGAGGTGGAATCGTAGCCAAAGTTGATAAGTTTGATATGGTCGACGTTTGTACGAGTGGTGACGTGGACTGTATATCCTGATGAGGATGATAAATGGAAGAGGAGGATGAAGCTTCTGTTGCGAGAGTATGGATGTTGTTGTGGTTAGTAGGCGTACTGAAATTGGTATGTAAATTTGTAATCGTTTTTTTTTGGTTTTTGTTAATTTTTGAAAATATTTTTTTGGTTTTTTGTACAAGGCCTTGCAGTCTTGTTGTTTTCTTGGAAGAGGAATCTAAATAATTAATCGTAACCTGTTGTGTGTTATTATTTTGTTGTACCATCATAAAAAAAATCAATTGTAATTAGTATAACTGTGTGTAAGATAACCAAGTTGGATTATAAACAAAAGGGGGGAATCTGTATTAGTCCGAATGGGGAGGCGTTAAAGATTATTAACGTCTGCCAAAAGGGTTAAGCTTTGATGCTAAACCGGAGAAAGATGAAGTAGAGTCGGCGTAATGTGGGTTGGATTCGTATAATGAAGTGTCTTCCGAGTTGTCATATTGTTCTGATGATTCGTGCTGGATGGTATCATCGCTATGGTCATCAGCCTCTTGGAAACCGTCAATTGATTGGATATCGAGTTCTTCTTGGTATTGAGGGTTTGCCGAGTGTGTGTAATTGTCTGTTGCATGATTAGTATCGTAGTTCGGAAACGGACTGGGCATATATGTTTCTCTAGGATATGCACCGTCCGATGATAGTGGAAGGGGTGAGTGTTGATGTAATTGATCCCAATTATCCCTGTGGATGTTATGATGTTGGTGATTAACGTGTTGGTAAGGTGCAGGGTACATAGATTGTGTAGGAGTGGACGGGTTTTGGAACGATTCTAATTTAGACAAGATCGTGTCAATTTTTAAGGATCGATCATTTTCGCGACTTAGATTTTGTTCTTGTAAATTAGTCAGGGTGATAAGTTTATTGTTGTTGTCTCCTAGTTGTGTTTCTAAAGAGCTGAATCCTTTAGAAAACTGCATAAGTGCTTCTGCATGGTCTTTAACCGTATTGCGTAATGTGTTAATGGTTAGTTCTGCTTTGTTGAGACGTTCTATAAGACTTTTGTTGGTTTGCTCTAAGATTGCTAATCTGTTGTTTAATGCATCCTCGTTTAATGATGGTGTGGACGACGAGCTAGAATTGGATGTCGTGCTATATACATTATGTGGATTTGAATTAGTATTCCTAGCTGAAGTCGAGATTGGTTGTTGTTGTCTACTTGGGAATTGATCCCGTGGTAACTGACGTGGTTATGCGTGTTACGTATCGGACGTTGAGGTTGAGGTTTGTAGGAAGATTGAAGTTTAAGAAGGGGACCATAATTCTTTTCTATTGTATCATCGATCTTGATGACCGGACGAGCTCTATTGATGAGTACCTTGTCGTAAACTTTACGATTGTACTTGTTAATTGTAAAAGGTGTGTCACATTGTGCCATTGCATGTTGGGGCGAGCCACATTGCATGCATAATTTGCCTTCGTATGATAGTGGTGTAATGAACAAGGTGGTATTCAAGGTGGGTACTTTACGTATCTTCATCGTGAAATCATCTTTAGTTGTCATAATGATTGCGGTTTTAGTTCCTGATGGTGTTCGAGGGTTAAGGATGGTGCAAGTCCGTCCTTTAATTAACTCTGAAAGCTTGGCGAGGTCGGAGGCGATTGTATTGCAAGGTAGTCCCGAAACGCGGTATCCGTAAGTGGATCGTTCGATGTTTGCTGGGTGGTGCTGTGTAGTAGGTAAGATTCTGATTAGAAAATTCTCAATGGGTAACGTCCATCCCCGTTCAAGCAGGTATTTGACTGCAGCTGCATTGTTAAATTCAATATATATGGTTTTGAATTGAGGTGGTCTTGGAGCAAAAATTTTTGCTCTCGGGTTGCGCTTTTTGGCATTTCTAAAGATTGAGAGTTCTCTTTCGTATTTGTTGCGTATAAATTTTTCGTTACTATTATGTTGTAAGATTGATTTGCCAGTGATGTTAATAATGTTCTTGAGGATAGCTTCCGTTTCGTAATTGATCGGAACGTCTACTAATTTAATAGTGTGTGCTTCTTTATGAGTTGCTGCGGCTAAAACTGCTTTTTGTATATTAGTAGCATTATATTCATAAAAGGTAACTTTAAGCAAAGAGTGTTCTTTGTTGACGTAACGTTCAGCCACTATTTTTTTTGTAAATACAATAACAATGAAATGTAGTTTATGACTCGTGTCAAGATAAATTTGAGTGAAGTCTCCTGAGTGCACGGAAAAAGTTTCCCGTAAGGTCAGACGTATTTCGTTAAATGATGTTCCAGACGGAAAAGCATCTCGTGTAGTGAACAAAGGAAAAGAACTTGTGTTAGGTGTATTACTGTCCTGATCATTAAATTGCACATGTTCAATGTGTAGATCATTGCTGGTTGAAGTTTGTGGACTATGTGTTGTCATCTGATTGGTGTTTGCAGGTAGTGAAGGACTATCCTTATTAGGTGAATTTGGTTCATCAACATTCATTGGTTCCTGAATGTGTGAAGTCGTCAAGTCAGGTGATGAGATATCCGTTTCCGAGGAAAGTGGGTGAGAAGGTGTAGTATCAGTAATATCTATTTCCATAGCTGCCTCCTCTATAGTGGAGGTAAGAGTAGTGGTATTATCATCAGCCTTTGCTTTTTTGTTTGTGTGTGGAGAAGACACACCGTATGTTTGAGAAACATCTTCTTCGTCTGTTAGAGTTTCTTTATTTTTTTGTTTGAGGTTGTTTTTTGACCTTGTATTTTGTGACATGTTAAAGAAAAAACTTATATACTTTCGGGTAAAAGTGAAAACTAAATGTAGTCTATAGTCGGAACAGTCGTCAAGAGTGACGAAAATCTAATAAAAAATATGGGTTTCTTAATGAAATAAATGACTTTTAGTAATAAAAACTGTTCTTGAAAATTTTTGGTAAAATGATCGACCCGAAAGAGTTTTTTTATACCTCCTTCATAATTATTAAGAATAAATAAATATAATGAGGTATTATGAGGGAATGAGATCACCTGAAAAATAACATAACTACGAATTTGCAAATATATGATTCTTTCACATACGGATCAACCTTTCTTACCTTTCTTATATGAACTAGGTTCGTCATTTTTTTACTCAAAATTGATTCTACGTAAATCCTTTGATAACCGAAAATAATGGCGTTAAAAAAAAAAATCTGCAAAAGGTGATAAAAAATTATGAGTTTGTCTAGTAAATAAATAATTATAAAGATCTGCACCGAAATTTATTAATAAATAGTATGAAAATTATACACTAAATTTGTGAAACACATGATATTATATTACATGGTTATTTGTAAGCTTATGAAAATATAAAAAATGTTTAATTGATGTCCGGATAATAATATTATGGTTGGGCGTGCTTAATATTGGTATGATGTGACACGAAGTGCCAACATCAGATTTTTATTAAGCGCCCGTACAATTATGCCAATTAATTCGTCACATGACATTTAAGTAGCAACGACCCATGACCTTTATGTTTGTAACACGATCAGCACAATTATAAATAACGAACTTCCCTGTAAAGTTTAAACCATTATTGTTGTATTTAAAACAATGTTTCAACTTCCCGCTGATTGCTTGAACGAGATTTTTGAACACTTAGAGAATGATAAATTTACTTTACATTCATGTATATTAGTTAATCGTTATTGGTGTGATGTTTCTGTGAGAATTTTTTGGAGAAATGTTCGGAATTATAATACTTCGAATTTCAGTACTTTAATTGCTTGCCTTCCAATCACATCAAAAGAAATTTTATATAATAATGGTATTGTTATTTCAACCCCAACTTTAAAAACTCCCACTTTCAATTATGCATCATTTTGTAAAGTTTTATCAATTAATCGAGTTTATTACAAAATTGAAAAGCTTCTTGAAAATCAACAAAATATTTCACCACAAAGTCTTAAAAATTATACACTTGTAGTAGCGCAAGAAATATTTCAAATGTTCATGAAAGAAATCTCTTCTTTAAGAAGTTTAACTTTTTACTCGTATCCAGATATAACTTTTAATATAAATTTTATTGGAGCAAAAGATTGTTTAAAAAATCTCACAGAATTATGCTGTAGTTCAGATATTTCCACTGAATTATTTTATCAACTATCTCAAACATGTTATAATATACAATCTCTTACTATAGGATTTGAAAGAACTATTACAGATGGAATAGCAGATTTAATTTCTGTTCAGAGAAATTTAAAAAGTTTTGATATGATGCTATGTCATGGTCTGATAGTTGATGGACTGACAAATATAATTTTTTCATCATTAATATCAAAGATTCCTAACACTTTAATTAAATTGGATGTTTATGGAAGAAATAATTATTTTTCATTACCATTTATTGCCAATTTAACAAATTTGCAAGAGCTTAAATTATCATTTGATCATGATCAATATTTTGTTAATTTTGAAAAGTTACAATATGCTATTTTTCCACAATTACAAGTTTTAAAAATTCCAGAAAAATATCCAAGAAATGGGTTACTAATAAAATTCTTAGAAAACAATGGAAAAAATCTAGAAGAAATTTATATAGGTGAGAATAGATTTCGTAGTGATAATTCATTAAATTTAGCTATTACTAAGTTCTGTCCAAATCTTAAAAAGCTTTCTGTTGGAATTAAATATAATGAATTGGAAACATTAAAAATAATTTTTAATAGTTGTAAAAATTTAGAAAGTATTAAAATTTGGTGCGGAGGGAAATTCTTGAGTGAAAAAGAAGCATTGGAAGCGTTTGCGAAATATTCACAAAATACTTATGAATTGATATTATATCATCAATTTGAAGGACGATTTGAATTGCTTTCGGAAGAATTAGAGTCATTTTTTATAAAATTGACAGATCGTAAACCACAAAAATCACTTTCATTGGTTATTGTTAATTATAATGCAAATAGCTTATATACAAATCATAAAAATATTGAAATAATTAATAAATATATTAGATTGGGCATTATTAAGAAATTTAAAGTTACAGATTTCAATGATGAAGAATGTAATATCATTTCTTGATATTTAGACTATGTACCGTTCTCGTATCCTAATAAAATTAGAAAGTTCCTTTCTATAATACTTTTTAATAAATGTATGTACATGTAATTATTAATAAAGTTTAAAATGCATATGGTTTAGATTTAACCTCTGAGGAGGTCTTATCAATCAAATACAGTATATGAAAATTTTCCAATGCAGTAAATGAAAATCAATTAAAAATTTTTCTAACGTTGCAATGGATTTTATAACTGCATGCATTTAATGGCTAACTAGATATAATTTACTTCAAATGGCTAAGTCATTTAGAATTATCTCTTATATAGAAATCCAAAAATTCTGATTTAATTGTTCGTACTGCAGAAATAATTTTTTGTTTCAATAGTTGAAACAGCTCTAGAACTGATCTGCATATGATCGGAAGGATCTGGGTACATGTTTTTTGAACGTTATGTAAACAAATACTTAAAAGAATCATATACTTTTTTAGACGAAAAAAATTATTCGCTTGTTCTCGAGTATGCGAACGGTGGAAAGTCCGGAGCGAAAATAATGATATTTTTTTTTTATTTTTATTTTTAATATCTAGACATGAACTGTGATTAATCCACATTGACGGTAACAAGAGAATATTAAATAAACTGCGTGAAACAACGTAACTAACTGATTAATCAAACCACCAAAGTAGCCGTCCTGCCTCTTATTTATAACTTCGAGGCGTGACCAAGTTAGGTAACAGGTAGAGCTATAGAGAATTTGTCTAGACTAAAAGGGGTTCGGGAATTCGAACTACAATAACTAGAAAAACTATTATCGGTAAAAAAAATATTATAATCTAAATATAAAGAAGAAAAGTAAGACCATCCTCCAGAATGGAGGTAATTTGAAGAACACCATAACACCCAGCGAGGAGGGCTAATATCCACTTGTCCTGCCGGTAATAAATGTAGAAGTCTAATAGAGTCATCGTAATGATGAGACGAGTCATAGCGTCGATAAGACCAAAGTCGATCGAAATTTGCGCGTTTACAATCACGTGATGGCCGATCAGAGGTCGGTGAAGCGGCCGCAATTGATGAATGAGCAACACTAGCGGTCGCGAAATTGCGATATTTGCGTTTTCGGCGACGTGTAATACCCTGGGGTTTTTCCCAAGCTTTTTGATTGTCCAAATACGGGAGCCAAACCGAGGTATAAATGTTCTTAAATAGTACATCCATAAATCGGAACAAGACAGTTCGCGTAGACTTGAAGTTCCTGGTGTAGTAGTGGCGAAAATAATGATATTTGAATGGTGCTTGTTATGAAATGAAATTTCACGTGATAATAATTATTTTCACATTAGCTCATAGTAATAGGAAAAATCTTACTTTGCTCATGTAGGCAAGGTGCGTAGAATGGGCAAAAATAAACATGTAGTTTTTTCCTTTTATGGATAATTTTCTGATAATTCTAATCAAGAAATTATTTCCATTTTAAGATCTGGCTGGCATTATTATAATTCCGGCCCTGAAAGAGATGCTTGGAGCTATTTAAATTTTTTTGGCTATATGTGGACTTTTCCGGGTCCTCTCCAGACAATAAAAGAAAGGATTTTTATTGAATTATTTACTCTGATCCCAGTAAAAAGTTCTTATACCAAATTTGTAATGAGCTCATTTGGTATAAAATTGGGCCATGTTTAGTCTAAATTCATCCTAGTTTGAATCCAATTTTAACTCAAATTTTTGTACCATTTTCAAAATAAGCTAGCCCATTTGGTATAAATTCAATACAAGTTTAATATAAATTTGGCACAGAGACTTTTTAAAGGGTGAATTGGACTTAGTAAATTGATTATGAATGCTCTTCCATAATAAATAATAGCATTATTACAAAATAATATTGCGAATTCTAAATATGACAAATTTTATTACGTTGATAGTACATCATTTACTTTAACTAATTTGACTACTGATTTTTAAATTATAAAAAACGAAAATAACGTTAAATTATTTTTATCGAAAAATTTTTTGTTAAATTTAAAATTTAATTAATAAATAAATTTAATGTTAAGAATTTTAATCTAGAGAAAAATAAAAATTGGTTACTTACAGTAATCAGTAATCAGTAATCAGTATCGTAATATTTGTTATATTCGATGGCTGACTGCCGATCCGGACTATGCTTGGGGATGGCAAAAAGCATGTTTTAAAACAATTTGGGCGTTTTAAAACATGATTTAAATCATTTTAAACATGTTTTAAAACATTGAGCACTTTACTAGCCCTTATTACGTAATGCATATTTGTAATAAAAATTTAAGCTTTTATTATAATAAAATTTATTTTTTTTCGTCATTTTCAAACAGTCTTCGCTAATATTTTCTAATTTTTAGGCATTTATTATATTTTCAATGAAATTATTTAATTTTTGTCATTTCAATAAAATTTATTTAACTTTCATTACCTTCAAACCAACTAACTTCACTAATTTTCCATTTAACCGTGCATGAAGTTTAGGAAGACTTTACATTTCATCAAATGATCTTTTCATCGATCAATTAAATCAACAATAACATTTCTACAATAATTACACACTTAACGAGGTGTTTTTCGACCACGTCCATCAACTTCTGTAACTTTTTCAAAGTGCTTA
>JADRCO010000709.1:0-27848 GCA_021464525.1 Rhizophagus sp. LPA8_4_AMF
AAAAAAAAAAAAAAAAAAAAAAAAAAAAAAAAAAAAAAAAAAAAAAAGAAAATTTAATTTGATTCTATAGTACTAGAAGACGGCCCTCTAACACTTCCGGACAAAGATCTCCAAAAATTTCTAATTGAAAAACCATTTCTCATATAACGATAAAGATGAATTCCAATTCCCCAACTAAAACCTTGAAAAAACGGAAGCAAAATTTGATGGTGAAAAATATTCAAAGCAATCTCACCCAAACTAGAATTTTGCCTATGTCGAAAATCTAGATTTTGACGTCTTAATAAAATTTCAGGTATATGGGTACGAGGTAAATGATTCCTATTACTATAACTGTTACTATTGCTATCATTAGCGTTTATATCTACTACTCTAGGAGAAAAATTAAACGACGTCGGACTTGGTGGATCATCATCCGTTTCTACAGCTTTAGTTATAATAGGTGTTAATTGAATCCTACTTCCATCATAATCTTCATCCTCGTTGTCATCCAAAGGAGCAAGTATTTGTGAACGAGTTTCACCTGGGGATGGCACAACAGGCATATCACGATCAAAGTATTCACTTCGATTCGGGGAATTTGAATTAGAATCCATAACATCTCCTGTAGGCATTGATTCTATGCTATTATTATCCTCGGAATTTTGTGAAGGTGATGAAGGCGTACGAACATCAGGACTAACAAGCATTCCACTAGACATGCTTAAAGAATTTTCTGATGCAGTATCATCACTGGTGTGAATTGAAGATACCATATGATCACTATCACCATTATCTTCCGGATGTACGAATAACATTTCTTGATCGTCATAATCTTGGTGTTCTGATGACTCAATATGTTCCAAGTCTTCTTCATCTTCATCATTTTTTGATTCTTGTTCACTTTGAGTGGTTATAATATTATCATTATCCTCTGTAACTGACAAATTCGGTTCTGTTAAAGGATCATCATTATATTCTTTATTCTTCTCAATTGCAGTTACAGAAACTGTACTTTGAGATTCCTTGTCCAAAAAAGAGCCTCCTGTATTCTCACTAAGAGAACCCTCGGCAGAAACTGAATTGATTTCAATTTCACTCTTTAAATTATTAATATTATCTTCTTGGCGAGTTGAGGGAATATCCATAATTTAAAAACTACTTACTGTATCAGTATTGATCATAACATTTCAAGTTCTTAGTACAACTAACAACCTTTAGTCTTCACTTTTATAATTTCGTATTGTTTGTTACACATGATTTGTACATCGCACGTGAATATATGATTACACAGAATACAAAAAAAAATATAAGCTCCAGCTATATCTGTGTAGAACGAAAAAAGATAAACTTTTAAAAGGAAATAAAATATATAAAAATGTCCTCCGAAGGATACGAAATTGATATACCTGTAGTTGATGAAGACGACGCAATGCTGATCGATGAAGGTATATTAAATATTTTTTTTACTTAGTGTTGAGTAGAATTATCTTGGTTGAAACCATTTATTTTTGTTTTCCTTAGTTATTAGTTTTATATTTACGGTCATTAATGTGCTTACGTTCAGTTTTCACAGAGCCCTTTAACTATTATTATAAAACCAATTTTCTTTTTTAATTAAATTAATTTAAATTTTATATTTATATTTAACTTAATTTATTAGAAACTAAACCAACAGTCAAACGAAAAGGTCGTGGTTTTGTAAACGAATCGAAAGGTAAATTGGATCAATTTTTTTTTTATTGTTATTTTTAAAAAAAAAAGCAATACATAGAAATGATATTTTCTTTTAAAAAAATAGAATCAAGAGATGGAGTAAGATCTGCTGATAAGTATGATCAGTTTGAAGCTGCAGTAGATGATGATGCTGCCGTTGGACGCGCTCAAAGATGTAAGGATTTATAAATATTCTATCGAATTCGTTGTAATTTTCGTTCATTAAACAAATTATCAATCTTCTCATAATTGAAGCTGTTGAAGGATGGATTGTATTAGCCGTAGGCCTTCATGAAGAAACAACAGAAGACGAAATTACAGATAAATTCGCAGATTATGGCGAAATCAAGAATTTACATCTAAATTTAGATCGAAGGACGGGTTTTGTTAAGGTACAAAATAATATTAAAGAATAATTAATATTTTATACACCGAATAGAATAATAATGTGTAATTTAATAGGGATATGCGTTAGTTGAATATGAAACATTTAAAGAGGCAAAAAATGCAATTGATGCAGTTAATGGAACAAAACTTCTTGGTTCTACATTACATTGTGATTTTGCTTTTATAAGAGCACCTATTGGAAGTGGAGGTGGTGGTACATCATCCGAGAGAGATTCAAGAGATCGGGCATCTAATAAAAATAGGACGGGAGGTAGACGGCGTGGAAGATCCTCTAGTCCATCAAGAAGACATTAAAATTTAGCCATAAAATTTTAATCATAAAAAATATGATTGATAACAAAACAACACATATTTTATTTTATTGGAGGTGAGTGAATTTTAGGATTACTATTCGCTTATGGTACATAATGTATCAAGAGCGTTGTAGCAAGTTGCATTTAGCTTTATTTATGTTATTAAAACATTTTCATATTCAAAAATAAATAGAGAAGAAAGCAACAATAAATAAAGTTTTTGTTAACCACCAAATTCCAAATGACCTTTAACAGCACTACCAACATTAGTTAAATCAATCAAAAAAGTATCATGACCATACATTGAATCTAATTCATAATAAGTAACATCTTCATTTCCACCCATTCTCAAACATTCAGCAATTTCTTTTTGTTGCCAGTAAGGAAATAAAATATCAGATTGTACACCCAATATTAATGAAGGATGTTTTATAATTGATAACCCCTGTACTAAATCTTCCAAATCATTCTTGTTTACATTTGATGCTAATGATGAAATATGCTTTCTCTCACTTGTTGATTTTAGGGAAGATTTCGTGAAAGATTCTTGTATCAGCGATGATGACGTATCACATGTAACATGATATGCATCATTATGTGATCCTGCATTTAACAATTTCTTTGTATTTGCAGAACGAAGACGTTTTGATTTTTCTAGTACGGAAGCTGACATGTCAAATATATCCATTGCTTTCGATATGTAAAGTAATGAATTTGGATCATATTGCAAACAAAATCTCTCTCCCTGATGGTCTAAATATGTTTCTATTAGGAAATCGGGGCATAATGCTGGAGATTGCTCTTCGAATTGTCGCTTTCTTCCAAAGCGTTGTTCCCATTCTGGTCCAGATCGATAACTGATAGTGGCAATTTCACGTGCCAATTTCATTCCAACGTGTGGTGGTATAGAATTATAATAGAAACCTTTATTCCAATTCGGATCTGCCATTAAAACTTGTCTTTGCGTATGTCTTAAAGCAATAGAATATGGGTGTGATCGTGCACATGCGGAAATGCTAATCAAGCGGGATACACGATCGGGATATAACCAAGCAGAAGCTAAAGATTGCATTCCTCCCATACTAGAACCAACACTTGCATGTAATTTATTAATCCCTAGATGATCTAATAATAAAAATTGAGCTCGGACCATATCAAAAATAGTCAAAATAGGAAATCTTGTTGCGTATCTTTCACCATCAGACGGGTCGATAGATGATGGACCTGTCGATCCATAGCATCCACCAATCACATTGGTACATATAACAAAATATTTATTCGTGTCGATCGAGAGTCCAGGTCCTATAAATTTCTCCCACCACCCAGGCTGAACATTTTTTCCATGACTTTTAGCGTGGCTGCTTCCGGATAATCCAGTTTGAATTAAAATTGCATTGTCTTTTTTTTCGTTTAATTCTCCCCATGTTTCATATGCAATGTCAAGTTCGGGTAAAACACCACCATAATCACACAAGAACGGTTCGTTATGATGGAAAAGAGAATATCCAGAAACAATTTTGTCATAAGCTGGTTCAGGTCCTCCATCTAAAGATCGAGTACGAATCGTTAATTGATCTATACATGGAAAACTTAAAGGAGGATTTGAACTTTTTTTCTTCCTATCGAGTATGTTTGGTGGAAGTTCCTGTTTCTGTTGTTCTAATGAAGGTGGAAATTCAAAGCTACTTAATGGAAGTGCATTATTATCCTTCGAAGAAGTATAAAGACCTATTAATCAATAGATTATGTTATTTATTTTCGTTACAAAAGATAATGTCAAAACAACGTACTTGTTCTTCGTATAAATTGTGTTGTTAAATGTTTATGAGTTAATAAATTTGTTATTCGTTGATCGCGAAATTGTTTTGCAGTTTTTAGACAAACATTATTTGATTTTAGATGATGAAAAATTTCGCGAAACAAAGTTGCCATTGCTAAATTAATAAAAGATTATAATCTCTATTCATATACCTGTTATATATAATTTTTTTCTATACCCTAAATTATTAGTAATCCAAATATTAGTTTTACAACATTAAGGTCGAAAATCTGGCTAGCACGTAATATGTTTATCAAATTATGCCATTTTTGGCGCAGCTTATTAATAAGAATCCCATAATTCAAATTATTAAATAAAAAATTCGAGCATTCTATAGCATAGTTTCTACATCGACTGTACTTTACAGGATCTGTATATAGTCAGTCACCCGTCTTTGTTTTCCAACTCAGACACAACGTTAAGGCTGGATGATGAAGTATAGTACTCTATCCGTAAAGGGATATGTGGAATCAAAAGATCTTCAAATTTCCTTCGGGATGTTTGGGGATTATTTGAATCCAGTTGATGATCTTGCCCATACCTTTTCCAGATATGTGGCAAGGATAGCAGTACAGTCTGACAGTCCTAAAAAAACTTTTTTTTGCTATTATTTATTGGGTTTGGGAAGAGAGAGAGGAAAAATAGTATTTTTTTTGGTGAAAATTTTGCAGCGAAATTCATTAGTTACAATACATGATATACATGATAATGTTGATATACATAAATCAAAGAAAGATCGACACTGATCAATGACGCGATATTTTTTATATTGTACAAATATCTCTATTTTTTCATTTTCGTTTGGCTGTTTGTAAACCACACGAATCATTTCAAAAAAGTTATCATTATAAAATAAATAAAAATATATATTTTTTTAACGCGCTTCGATTATTGTTTAACAATGGGATCTTTTTCATCTTCTGGTCTTAATTTCAATTATGAATATTAATTTTGAGTATTACGTGGCCTTAATATTACCGATATTATTATACCTATAGGTGGTTCCCAACAAAGACAACCAACAAATAGCATATTACTAATGATTATGCCTAGCTTTCAACAGCAAACTAATTTATCTAAAAATTCTCCCGGAGTTTCTCAAATCCGCTTCGAATCTTTTTCATTATCGAACAAACTTCTAGAGGTTCAAACAAAAACGCTGTCCGTCTAGAATCAACAATAATATCTTCATATGAGATGATAAATGATTCTAGAGCTTTTCAAGGGGATGAGGTAGTTTATTATTTTAATATTCAAATGTAAAACATTTTGTGATTTGTTTCGTTCTTTATAAATGTTATTATAAAGAAAAGAGAATAACCTGATTCTCATGTTGCAATTAACATTTTATATATATGCTTTATTTCATTTATATTTCGATAGCTGAACCTTCTGATGTTCCGTACATGATAGCTGCTTGCCGTTTGCCCCTTCAAGTTCAAACTCAAATTCATTAATGATAAGACATCTAGATCAAAAAACGAAGTCATCTTTTAACCAAAATCGTTCTGATTTAAGATATTCTTTTATTACTAACAAAATCTCATATCAAACAATAATAATTCAATGTCACAATTGAGAAGAGAGTCATCCTTCATAAATACCAATGGTATTAATAATGGAAATAATAACAATAGTACAAATATACAAATCACAAATATTACAACAGGTTCACCGAACAAATTACCTATTAACTCGACGACATCACCTTTGACGAACATTAATGTTTCAACTTCAATAGCACCGGAATTTGAATCTTGGAAGTAACCTAGTATTTTCGAAGTGACAATATGACCATCAACATATATTCTTTCTAGTGTATCTCCTATCACACCTTCTTTAATGGAACTGAAAAAGAAACCATCTAATTCACCAAACACTGCACATGATATCATCAAATCTGATTTCAATAAACAATGTCCAACTATTTCAGCATTTCCATCTGGAACAATTCATTCAAAAAGTCTACAATCATGAAATCAAGTCCAGATCTTAAACCTAGGTTGCCAGGTATATTGGCGGATGAAGTTGCTAAAATATTAGCAACCAAATCAAATTACCGGAGTATTCCGGGAAGAAACAGCACAGTAAGGATATAAGCAATTTAATTAATTTAATTAAAAGGAATATAACGTAATAAATTCGGTCATTATGTAGTAAAATATTCTTTTTTTTAAAAAAAATAAAAATACGGCTATCATAAATTAATTCTAAGGTATTTAGGAATTTCGTATCCGTCTGATGTCATTCGAGTCTGAATTTCGACGCACGACACATAAAACAGCCGAACAAAAACGTAGGGACTCATTGAAACAGGGGTTTGATAAATTGAAAAAAGTTGTATCTTATCTGCCGATTTAAAATGGAAGTATCGATGAAGACGGAAAAATTACTAAAAGAATAGTGGAGAGTCTAGCGAGAAAACCATTAGCAGATTGTTTTTATTAAAGAGGGGTATGTTAATAAATTTTTTTGTCTTTAAATTTACTAAAATAACACTTGATCACTTCAATAAAAGACCAAAAAGAAAAGGTGAACTTGTTCAGATATTAAGAGACGAGACTGATGAGCTTAAAGCAATCAAAAGACAGAGGAAACAACGAGATTTTTTAACTTGAAATTTAGATAGCGCAAAATGAAAAGATGATAATATTTATACATGAACATGATTCATTAAGAAATTTGAAATTCCACATTATTGTATTTATTATGTTTTTTGTAACATAATTGCACTTTATTCTTTTAACAAGTTAATCGACTTTGTATTTTCTTTTAATAAAGTTAATTAGAAAAATCAATGATTATATACATGTTAAATTTTTTTTCAAAATAATTTGATTCATAATACGCATTTTTATTTAATATTAGGTTAAAACTTTTCACTTTTTCTGCTTTTTACAACAGTAAAAAAGGAAAGATAGTAATTGATAATCATTCTTCCTCTTCTTCTAGTGACCGTTTGTAAGCTGAGATCTTTTGTTCAACCTTATTTCTTCTCTGTTTAAGATTCAATCGATATTTCTTATACTAAATGGTAGACAATAAATTAGTTACGGTATAAATTGGTTGCTAAAAAATGTAATTAATTTACCTTCTTGAAGTCTTTGTAGTCTTTCTTCTCTGTAGGTTTAAATACAGGATCCGCACGAATATTAGCGTGTGCATCTTTATACATTTTTTCAAGATCGTCCGCACCAATTCCAGCTTCAATAAACTTGGAAAATTGTTTTTTAAGTTTATCATCATCATCTTCCTGAAGAATACGCATATATTCGGCTACATGGCCACCATAAATGTATTTACGAAGGACTTCTGTATTAAGTGTTTTTGATTCGGTATCGTAACCAGGAAACCGATTTTCACCGTGAGGAATGAAAATACCACCATCACTCGCACCTTTAAGAGCTGCAAACACTTTAGAACCTGTAGATGTACGTTTTAAACCTACATCCAAGAAGGCTTTAAAAGGGCGTGGAGCATCTTCAAGTTCTTCAATGGGTGCTACTTTACCGTCCGGTTCAGTGATGCCTTGATACTTGTCGGCTAATTCAAGTTTGGTGAGAACTCTCCGAGCTGCAAGCAATCCAGTGGCGTACGCTAATTATATTAAAAATGTATTAGAACTAATCAATAAGCCTATAATCTTTTAATCTTTACTTACTTGCGGCCCAATTTGTAAGTCCAATTTTAATACCATATTTTTTTAATTCATGCGAATAAGCGGCCGTTAGGACAAAGTCTCCATCAAGTTTCGCGTAAATAATTTGAACAATGACGTCCGTATTGGTGAAACGAACTACTAATCGGTATTTTGGAGAATTATACTTATTCTTTGCCTGTACAACAAGTCTTTTACGAGCATAATAATCGGTCTTGCCCTCTGTGATTCATAAAATAATTTAAAATTAAAATATGATAAGATTTACTTGACAAATAGACAAATGAAATTATTTAATATCTAATTCTTGATCAGATAGGAGCAAAAGACTAAAGACTTTTTTTGATCAACAAAAAAAATTCAGCTGAACTATGATATCATCATTATAGCTAGATTAAAAATAAAGATTTGACTTCCTTTTGTTACTACAACCACGCTCGTGTTTATAATTAAACTTACCGCGTCTTCTACGATATTTGACTTGGTATCGCTTGAAATAAGCTATTAGAAAATAAAATATTAATTATAGTATCAATAAAAATAAATAAGAACACAATAAATTAATAATCTACCCTTATTCTTTACCGTCTTGACGAATGGCTAGAGATTAAAAAAATTATCATAAGATTTTTGATTAATGCTTATTTCATTAATACGCAAAAATATCCAATTACTCAAAAGAATGAATTTAAATCGATGGATGATTAATTTTATTTAAATCAAGAACATTAAAATTTACAAAATTATTATTTTTTTTTCATTATTTTTTAATAATTTTGATTCTCTTTCAAATCTCTCTCTGATTATCATTCAATATAAAGCGTATTATATATTTATGAAAACTTACCATGCTGGCGAGGCAATAGACCTATTGGAAGAGGAGGAAAAAAAAAAATCAAAAATTTGGTTTTTATGTCACATGGCGGATCTATTGATTAGTCATGACCCATAAATTTTGCCGATGTTTATGACGTTTAATAATCACGTGATTTTAAAATCATTTCTAATATAGTATAAACCGCTCAACACAATGTTACATAAACCAAATTTAGCGACACCTGCTTGAATAATGCTCAAATCAAGATGAATGGAATTTATCGCAATGTGTGTTGTGAAGATAATACGTTCGTCCCCCTATTTTTTATTTTTATTTTTTTTTATTTATTTATTTCAAGTGGTTAAAAATAATAAGTCTTCGTTTTTTTATCTCAATAATTTTGTTGATAATCAAATATAGAAATTGTACAAACTACTGAACCGTATAAATTCCCGTAATTCATGTGACTATGTGAACATGTGAACAATGTCAAGAATGGAAATTCATTTGGTAATTTCATTATCAATTTGTGTTTTCGTGTGTCATTGTTAAAAATAATTTATATAATTTATGTATTGAAGCATATTGAAGCATCCATTTATAAAAAGGAAATTTTTTATCCATGTACTTGTATAATTATGATCGACATCACGTCTTGTGCACCATAAGTAAAGTTTTGACGGCTGTTTCTCTTTTTTTTTTCTTCCCTTTAACAAAGATCGCGACCACTATAGAATTTTTTCTTTCATATAACTTCAAACGTCTTAATAAAGGTTAATAAAGCGAATAGGCGTATATTGATAAATACCATTGCAATACCTATAGACTTTACTCTCCGGCCTAATTACTTTAAAAATATGGAGAAATTGATTTTAAACCAGCAGAATAGACCGCGGTTACTAGAAATTATACAGTACATCAAAAGTGCAAAAAACATCGTTGTGATCGTGGGAGCCGGAATAAGCGTGTCAGGCGGTATACCTGTAAGTAAATTTAATTCAGCACGAGTTATTTTAGAAAGGATAAAAAGCTTTTAGAGAGATATAACGCGCTTTAGAACATAAAACTAAAGGCTGCCTGTTTTTGGTATAATTATAATTTTGAATTAACTTATGTTAGGACTTCCGGTCCCCCGATGGCCTGTTTGCTGAGATAATGAAACAGTATCCCGGTGTCTTCTCTTCGGGTCGCGATTTATTCGATTTGTCTAGGATTTTTATATCTTCAAGGTCATTAACGACGTTTTATAAATTTATGGCTTTGCTAAAACAACAAGTCATTAGTGCAAGAGTAACGGCTACACATCACCATTTTGCAAAGCTAAATAATATTAATAAGCTTTTGCGAGTATATTCGCAAAACGTTGACAATTTGGAGGAACGTGCTGGACTCACCATAAATGATTGTAATAATATACGGTCTTCCGATCGTATTGTAAAATTACATGGTGAAATTGATAACGTATGGTGTAATATATGTCATAAAACTTTCCCATTTTCGTCGGATGTTATTAATGCATTTAAAGAAGGAACCCCCCCAGAATGTCAATATTGTATGGAACAAGGTGAGTATCACGATTGTTTGAGATTTAAATTATGCTATTGAAAATTTTTTTAAAGTAAATTTATTTATAGCGGAGAAGGCAAAAATATCCGGGAAAAGAGTTCGAAATCCCAGAAGTCCAATGCTTCCAAGACCAAATATATTACTGTACAATGATTTTGAAAGGACAGTTGGAGAAGAAATTGGTCGGGTCGCTTATCATGATCAACGTAAAGCTGACTGCCTATTAATAATGGGAACGTCACTTAAAGTTTCCGGATGTAAAAGTTTAGTCAAAGACTTTTCTAAAGCGGTCCACAACAGAGGCGGAAAAGTGATATTCATTAATACGACTGAAGTGGCGACAAATAACTGGGAAGGTGTTATAGACGTTCATATTCAAGGAGCGTCCGACGATTGGGCCGAACTCGTTGAGGCCGAGCTCGAAAAAGAGCCAGCAAACAAGAAAAGAAAACGATCATGCAAAGATAACGGACAGAAAATAAAAGAGGGAAAGCTAAAAAAACTTGCCAATAAAGACGATAAGGTTGTAGGAATTAGGCAAGGGCAGCCAACCCTTCAATTTAAAAAACGAAGTAAGCTTCAAGGTATTAATTTTTGATATATAAATATGCTAATGATAGATTTATAAGTTCTAATTTTCGAAAAACTAAATTAAAAGGTAAAACAAAGAGGTCCAGAGGTCGAGAAGCAGACGATAATGAAGAGGAGCGGAAAATTACCAGAAAACGACACAAATCCGCTGACAGTGACGATAAAGTTGCGGTAACGAGCAAAGTGAGCCGGAATTCGGGAAGACGTATTAAAACACAAGGTAAGATTTATATCTAATATGATGGTTATATTAAATGGCTGTGCTGAATTTAAACAAGTTTTTTATTACATTTGTTTTTATATATATATATTTTTTTAAAAAAAAATCACTTTAGAAAATAAGCGAAGACATTAAGAACGTTAGAAATTTCACCCTTTATGATAGGGACATTGTAATTTATAATGTCGCTAATACCATCTTAGTATATAATGTTTGAACAATCAAATAGGATATTACAATAATATAATGTTGATAGAGATAATTGTTATATAATTTTGAGAAAGTCAAAAGTATAGTAATATTAATAGTATAATGTCCCCTAAGCTAAATTGATATAAATTAAGGACATTATATTTATATAAGAATAATTTCATGTTGCATAAAATAGAAAGTAGATTAAAATTAATGTGTAAATAATAGTTGTGACGGTTCTGGAAACCAGCACACAAAAAGTAGAAAGTAGAAAACTAGAAAAGCTGTAATAAAGCTTAGAAAATTAATCGATTTATCATAATAAATACTTTTTTTAGTTAAACATATTCGATTATTTGTAAAATAATATATTGTTTTTTGTATTTTTCCACGTAATTTACATGTATTTATTCGAAAGATCATCAATGTATTTTGACAATCTTCGGATTATATCGTGCACATAACATCGAATGACAACAAATTCCGATGAAATTTGCTGCGGGTATGTAACATTTTTCAAAATGGACGTCATCAAATATGTTTCAAAAAATTGCTATTTTTGGTTACTGGCTTAAAGCTAGATAGGCATATAAATATACCTTGTGATGAACATTCAGCAAATCACAAGAGTAACTGATTGTTGACGCCCTTCATTCCCATCTACCACTCATTCTCGTTTGACCTCTCCACTTCTTATTGGACTAGAAACCACCAATACCAATACAAGCAGGTAAACTAAAGGCTGTTCACTAGCCAGGAACTTGAACTTCCCAATTTCGCTGAACTTTCGTTTATTCGGAGTTTACAAAAACTCTCTATCAAAGTTCAATACTTTATCTTTACTAATATATATTTATTTTCATAACTTTAAAAAACATGTTTCAGAACAAATTCATCCTACTTTTCAATCATCCTTCTTTTGTGTAAAAACATATTCTTTGCGAAATCACAGTTTATTCTAATACAAATGGATATTAAAGAACAACAGCCCGAAACTACTGAAGAACAAAGAGTTGCGGTGGAGGCTCAATCAAATGGCCAACCACAAGAAACCGACCAACAACAAGACCAGCAGCAACACACAAGATATGATATTGCGTACGCTAATCTAACTCCCCCTAACCAAACTGTAGTTGTTGATCCAGTAAGTTTAATATTTCCTTAAAACGAGAATACGAACTGAAAATTAAATTTATATTCACTTGATTTTTTTTGTTAGTCTCTCCAAACTGATCCAACGAAATCATCTGGGTCTTTTGGCGCAGTTAATTATCATCCACCATATAGTTTGGTAAAATAAACATTTTTAAATTTAATACGTTTGATATAATATCATGCAAACAATTTAGTTTGAACTTTCCATTCAATATTTAGATTATGAGTCCAAGCCCTCATCAGTACGTTATTGGTACTTCCAGTACTCCCCCTGCAGCAACATCGGGAATGGATGAACAGGAAGAACCTCTTTATGTAAATGCTAAACAGGTAATGAAAATATTCTATTATAAAGATTTTTAAAATATCCATATTTAAATTTTATTTATCAAATAGTACCACAGAATTTTGAAACGTCGAGCTGCTAGGGCAAAACTTGAAGCTGAAAATAAGATACAGAGGGGGCGAAAGGTTCGTCATATCTTTACTATCGTTAAAATTTCATCAAATCAATCAAATGTCATTAAACAATTAACATACGTATGTTTTATATATAGAAATACCTCCATGAATCTCGTCATAAACATGCCATGCGACGACCTCGTGGACCAGGTGGTCGCTTTCTCACTGCGGCTGAAATTGCTGAATTAGACCGACAGAAAAAGGAAGAATCGTCTTCTCAATCACAAGACACTCAACAGCAAAACGGTTCTGGAGAATCTTTGAATCAAATCATTTCGACAGTAGAGAACGGTATCAAACAAGAAGTTCACAAATGAGAAAATACTGAAATAAGTCGTATTCTCTCTTTCCTTCACTTATACTGTTAAAGTTAAAATTATTATTCTTTTTTTTAATTATCTAGAGAGAGTTTAAAATTTTTTTTTCTCATATTTTATTTCCTTTTTTTTGGAGTGGGCGGAATTTCAGACATTTTTTTTTTTGTTTCAAATACAACTTCATTTATATAGACTTTTTAATACTAGTGATTAGTTACTTATTATAATACGAAGTTCTTTTAAATGTTTATTGAACTGACAATAATTGAATTATTTTTCGGTTCCGAGTTTTATACGTTTATAATAACGGATTCTTTTTAATAAAATAATCTCAATTTGAATTAAAAATATTATTATTGATTTCCACAGCATTATGTAATTATAACAAGTTCGGTTTTTTATTTTTTTCGATAATATTTTACACTGAAAAATTTCTATCTAACAAAAGGGGTATAAAAAAGTAAAAAGCGATAAATGTCTATTTATTATCATTTATATATTTTGCATATTAAACACAAATGGTTTTGAATGTTCTGAATAAAATGAGGAAGTATCAACATTATTATATGTATTGATATCATTGTTGAGGTCTTCGCTACCTTCAACCTTCGTAGGATTATACTTTAAATAGAAATTAAGCCCTATAGCAAGAACTAGTGAAATACAAACCAATGGAGGTGCAAGGACATCATCTAATATAAATACATTATTATAATTGTTATTATTGTTATTATTATTAATGAACAGAATTGAACATAAAATTAAAACTTACCATAAGGACCAGGTTCTCTATTATTGATCATTGTAAGTCTCTTATTATATTTTATTAATGAATATATAAGCGCAACGATACTAATAATTGCGTAAATAAATCCACACATGTATCCAACTCTATCATCACCACTAGTATTAAATAATGCCAAAGAAAATGTGCCCAATAATACACTAAATCTCATCCAGTGGAAAAAGGTTCTCTCGTTGGCAAAGAAAACTTTTGGTTCCACACGTACGGGCGTAATAATCTTACGCGGTATACTAACATTTGGTGGCAAAATAACTTCTTCGGGTCCTGAACGTTTTTTTCGTTGAAACATTTTACGAATAGTTTTAACACCCATCGGTCTTTGTTGTTCGTCCTCTTCCTCCTCTTCCTCTTCTTCGAGTAAAGAAGCATTTTCGTTACCTCTTGCTTCTTCAATATTATAGTCAACGGCTTTGCCTTTGTTTTTCCTGTCTCTTCTACCACCCACAACTTCGACGTTAATAATGTTTTTTCCTGACATGGTACGCTTTGAACGTGCTACGTGTGCAGAAGAAGTGGATGATTCAGGATAATCCTCCTCTTCCTCTTGTAATTGACGAGTATTCGGTGGTTTTAATATATCTTTATCGATATTTGGCAACTATATATAAAATATATAAAATAAAATTAAGTTAAAGCAATCAATATAGAATGAACAAAATATACAATTAAATTTACGTACCCAATATGGAAGAGAAGGTGCATGGGAAGTAAACAGTGTGGCAACTCCGTGAACATATTTCGAAAATTGAGGAGCTTCTTCAACTAAATGACTACTAACTAATTCTTTAACCCAAGCTGGCTCCTGTTCTCCTTCATCTAACTTGAGTTTGACTTCCAATACGGCGAAAGGAAATTTAACACAATCAGATGATGGTAATTTACTAAACATATCGCCATCAATATCATTGCGACGCCACTCATCCTCTCCACGACGGCGTGTATTGTCATAATTATCCTCGCGAACCATATAAAAATCAGTATCGAGTGATATTCTGACATGTTGATCGCCAGGAATTTGAAATGCCATACGGCTATAATAAGTACGAAGAACAGGCGACAAGTTCTTTTCCTTAATGATATCTTGTATATCTTTGATTAGTTTTTGAAATTGTTGAATATCTTCATCTGTTTTTGAAGGATCTTCTCTCATTTTATTGATCGCTTTATCCATTGCATATTCTCCTTTTAAGAATGCATTAACATGCTTCTCTTTTATCACGAATCTATCCTTGACTTCATCTTCTCCTTGTTCACGTATTTTTCTTTCTATAAAGATGTCTTTGGTGTTCTTTTTATTACCATACCATCGTAACCTTATAATTTGATCGCCAGGTTTACGATCAACTTTATCTTGATAAAGTTCGAACACTTCATTATCGAAATATATAGAAGTAATCGAAGAATCGGTACCAGGTTTATAAACCAAAACGGGAAGATGACGAAGAATAGAAGTTTTAACTTCCATTATATTGTCTTGATGCACCCAATATTTATTCGTTTGAATTAAGGCTCTCTCTTCGGATGTAGAAGGCTTCCATGATGACGACAAAGCTGAAAAATTAGGGGTGGATGGTCGTACATCGGATTGATCACCTAAACCTTGATGAACAATGTGATACAACCTGGAAAGTTGAACAATTATTGGCTCAAAGGTTTCTTTATAGAATGGGCACGCGTTCAAGCGGACGCTGAACATAGCACGCAGATTGTAACTTGTACGTCTAGAAATAAAAATAAATAAAATTCGTTAGACTCGTAAGCGAATTAAATTAAATTTAAAAATAATAGTTTTTTTCGCTACCTATCGTGCTTTTTAATAATTTTCATTATGCCCGTATAATTTAAACGGGCGTATTTTGCGAGCTCATTCAGCTCCTCGGTGATGTCATTAATTTCTCGTTCAACTTCGGCATATCTATCTGGCACGTTCATAGAAGGGACATTGCTTATAGATGCAACGGCATTTTCACAATGTTGAACGCGACCTTTGATTTCTTCATATTTCGAGTTTTGGAAAGCATAAATCTAACAGAATAAGTAGTATAGAGAAAAAATTGTCAATGAATTAATAATTAGCCATTGATATATATAAATGCTTTCTAATGCCCGACCTTTTCCAATTCTTTGTCCAACTTCTCGACAAATTCACTCTCATCCTTTTCCGTATATCCTCCTTCCTTTTTCTCCCCCCGTTTGAGATGTTTTTTTAAACCGTCATAATCAAGATAATATTCATTCCATTCACCGTAGAGGGCCGCTCGAAGCTGACTACCGAATTTCATGATTTACCAACTGAATTTTTAAAAAAAATTTAAAGACGGAAACAGCGTGCAAATTCTATTTATAAATATTTTTTTTTAGTAAATAAAATAAAATCTTATCAGAATATATACGAACAGCTTCCGAATGAATTAAAAATTAATACGCCAAAACCTTTATACTATTTTATATCGACTTATGATGTCGTCGTACAATTGAATTTAACCCACAGTTTATTCATTTATAACGCTCGTGAAATCAAAATTTTTACGCCTATTTCAGCCTAAACGTTATATGGTGGAATAATCTTACTTCCGATCCAAAAAAAGATTAATCGTTATTATAAAATAATCTTAAATTATAATAAATAATTCACAAAAAAAAAACATTTGGGAAAGATGAAAGCAACGTCAATTTACCATCCATGATCATTATCAACTACAAACCAACCCTTCAAATAATTTTTTTTTTTTTTCGTTCATAATTATGTAAAAAAATAAAAAATAAAAAATAAAATAAAATAAAATAAAAATAATATAATCTGTACCAAGAATAACAGTTATAATAAAATAAAGAAATAATATATAAAGATGATATAGATATAAAAAAAAAATACAATCTACAAAGAAATTATACATTTAAAATTATATTTTACAGAAGTAAAGCAGGAAGAAATAAGAATTTGTTTTTCAAAAATGCGCGAATCCTATGCGAAATTTATCTCATTATTTCCTTTGGCTCTATTCTGTTAGGTTTATTTATTTTTTTTTTCTTTTATATTTGGATTATTGACCATTTTGCATATTGCCACCGTTATTATTATGAGAATTATTTCCATGGCCACCACGGTACCCTCTATAATTATTCCCATAACCTCCACGACCACGACCACGCCCACGCCCACGAGCTGATCGATCATATGGTCGATCGTCAACTTTATTAATCTTTATTGGTTGTTGTCCAAATGTCTTTTTGTCAAATAAAGGTTATAAAAAAATTAAAAAAAAAACCCGTGATTACAAATAAATTTAAACATAAAAAATTTTTATTAATACCTGGCCATTTAATTGGATTGCATTTTCTAGTGATGCAGCATCACCAAAATCTACATATGCAAAATTTCTCTGATTGCCCGTGTCTCGATCATGTATCAAACGAACTTTAACAATCTAATTATGTTGAAAAAAGATATGTAAATGTGTATATTTAATGTTTTAATTTAAAAATTAAATTTAAATTAAAGCATTACCTGAAAATTATAACCTGACCGTGTGAAAAATTCTTTAATATCATCCTCGTCTACAGGCGGTGTAATGTTACCAAAATAAACAGAAAATTGGTTTTTCGAATTAACGCGACGATTATTATTATTATTATATTGATTGCGACTTTGTGGTACGGTCGTATTATTATTATTGGTGCTACTAGGACCTTCTTCGCTGTTTAAACTACTATTAGCTTGAGCTTGATTTGACTCATTCATATCTGACTGTTTCCAATTTTCTTGTTGCGTTTGTTCAGCCCAATTACTGCCACTTTCCCCATTCCCATTTGCTTGATTAACATTATTTTCTGAAACAGTGGTATTGGCGGTATCGTTATTGCTATTAGTTGTAGCTATAGTATCTGTCTGGCTGCTACTACTAACATCACTTCCGGCAACTTTTGATGGAACGTGTTTAGAGTTATCAATATTAGTGATAATTTGTTGTGATGTTGAACCTTCGTTTGGAGGAGATGATGACCCATTACTCCATGATTTCCAATTATTAATCTCATTTGGTGATGTCGTTTGTGTTGGAGACGATGTTTGAGGAGCTAAAATAGGCGATGGTGCAGCACCTATGTGTGATTGCTGAGGAGCAAGAGCAGGAGAAGGCTGCAATTGTGATGGGGTCCTCCTAGTTTGACGATCCATGGGAGAAGGACTGGTAGGAGCACCAATCAGAGTACCTTGTGGTGCACCAGTAATCGGATTAATCGCTGGAGCTCTACGATAAGCGAAATTGAAACCTAAATGTAATTCAAATAATTCGATTAAAGACATCAATATTTTTGTGGTTTATAATATTTATCACTAAAAATTATCCTACAAAGTATTTTGTGTTTATGACGTTTACGACAAATGATCAATTAGAATACCTTGTGCTTTTATTTCAGCCGAGACTCTGCCTTCTTTAATATCCAACAATACCCAACCAAATGCAGCGTCCGGTAAGTTAAAATTCCACATATTTTTAAATGTGGGTTCTTCTCTGTTAGTCGATGGAACTCTCTCTACAACAGTGAAAGCATTTTGTAAAAGAATTCTCTGAGATTCACTATACATTGATTAATAATCAGGATTTATTAACAACGTATTAAAGAAAAACATGATAATAAACTATAATCAAACATTGAATAATCCTTACTTGATACATCCTTCAACTTGATTCTTAACAGACTGCCACATCTCATGAAAGGTTTTTCTGGAGCTTTCTAATTTAGCACAGAAATTTGCTTGATCACTTTGTACAGAAAACTCGTTATATGAAATACCGTAACGGAAATGAAGTCCAGCAGAGATAGTAAAATCAGCCTATAAAAAAAAAAAAATATTTTTAAAAAATATTTTATTTGCAATATTCATTCAGTTAGTTTAACAAATCTTACACGTAAAACAACAGATAACTGTGCCAAGAGCCCTTCACGACCGGGACTACCATGTGTGACAAGAACCCTTGTTTCGGTTTGATCGTATACCTGAATTTATAACGTAAGAAATAATTAAACCTTTTTTTTATGAATAAAATAGATAATGAAATATTAAATAACATTACTTACTTTTTGAGCTGTGTCAACTAATTCACCTATCTGTAAAATAGTTGTCCACATAGTTCCATGTCCTCCGGCAATCGTTGCGCTTCCTTTTTTATAATGATTTATTAAAATAAAGTGTACATTCAAGAGTTACCCTAAAAGAAATTGTTAGATTAATAAAATTGCTTACCTTCGCCATTATCAAAAAGTTTATGATGAACTACGGCACCACCTAATCCGAATAATCTTAAACTTACGCCACCAATATCAATTACATAAGTATTAGCTTCATCCAAAATATTTAAATTGTGCACTTTGTATTCTCCTGTCCTGAATTTCTCTAAAACGACGACATCCTCGCATGCACCCCATACTGTATATAATGGAACATCTAGTTTTTTCTTTCCGTCCCTGAATAGTGGAAATTCAGATAAAAGAGGATCAGAGGACTCAAGAATTACGTTACGTAAGTCTTGTGCGTTTGTAGAACTATCAAGAAGTTTTCTTCTTAATTGTGGACGTATGATGGTGCTATAAGTTACAAGATGCCGTAAAGTTCTAAAAATAATATTATTAGATATGAACTTTTATAGTCCCTGTACTAAAAATCGAACAAGCAAAATAAAGATCCATGCTTTAATTACTTATCGCTAATTCTTCCAAGACTACTCTCCTCTGTAAAGGAAAAAATATTTATTTACTTATAGAATACAGTAAATTTAATGATATTTCAGATAGCGTACCATAAAATCCGAAATCACCAGAATGAATAATAGCAATGGCACCAGTAACTTTTGCGAGTTCATTCAATTGAGAAATATTGCCTGTTAATTTAAAATTTTTAATTAATCTTCGACATATTTTTGGACGTGTTTAAATATTGAAAACAAGTTAATCCACATCGATTGAAATTTTACTCACCTCTTACATCTGCAACACAAATAATTTTACCGGCATCTGTATTGATTAAACCTGCGCTACCTATCGGAAGGTTAGATGTATTAACTGATATGCCATTTGGAATGTTTCGATGTACGTTGACGTGGTTCGTCGAAGGTTGTTCTGATAGAGACGCACCGTAGCCAGGCGATATCCCTACAAAAAATAGAAGAAAAATAACAATAAAAAATTAGCGCGACTGTGAATAAGTGAGTGCAATATTTTAAAAATTTTAATAAATAATCGCCACAAATACCGTTTTGGCCGTTTGTCTGGTATGTATTCTGAGCGTAAGAAGTACCGTTCCAGTTACGAGCCTGTGCTGCTGATGTTGAGGCAGAGGCTTGTTCATAACTTTGCATGTCCTGAGCTGGCATGTTATTATTTTCCCAGTTTTGGTTTAATTGGTTATTATAAGTGTTATATGGTTGATTCGAGTACTGTTGTTGCTCTGTTCGAGCGTATTCTTTCATTATAAGGAAAAATACTTGATCCCAAACTTTATTTCCTTAACAAGTATTTATGCGCTACTTTACTGGAATGAAATGGTTGAGAAATGACAAAATCCTTTGAAAAATATGGAAATTGTATAATACAAAAGATGAACACAAATGTAGGACACTGGTAAAAAGTCGCGAGAGTACTACGAAGAATCCCCAGTCGGTTTAAAAAAACCTAATCTCGTGATGTGTCGATTATCACGTTTACTATGTTTACTATTGTTTATTGTTCATTTTATATCACAGCCACACAATAAATTTTAAAGCCACTGTGACAAAGCCACAAAAGCCACAAAAAAAAACAAGAACGCACACAAATCAGGACTGATCGTCACATTGATACTGCGGCAAGAGTCAATTCAATAATTTTTTGTCGACTCTAATCGAGGATATCACAAGATCACGCGGAAAAAATTTTTTTTTTGAACAATAGAAATCAAAAACTTAATTTTTTCCATCGAACAAAAGCGGAATGAATACAATGCACAATTGCAAAAATAAACTTTCTATTTCATTGATTTTCACAACAAAGTAATAGTAGATGATCGGAATCAATCTTTCGTATCGAAAAAAATAAAATTTGTGCAATAATTCGATGAACAAGCCACACTATTACCAAAGAATTATAGTATATAAATGAGATTCAGTGTAGGTTCAATGAAAAAATTCCTATTATACAAAACTTCTATTATACAAATATTATTTCTTTAGTAAGCAACGAAAACGAACAATTATAAGATTGTTGTGGACGTTAAAAAATTTTCTTCCTTTAAATATTCAATTGTTCTCTTTCACCCAAAAATGTAGAAAATGGGGTATGTTGCAGGGGAATATCAAGATCTATGTACGAAAATCACCTGCAGCTCCCCAGCCAATCCAATTTGAACGAAAATAATGACAAAATGTTCAAATGTTTGTTATACCAAGCTCAGGAACCCCGTTAAAGAAATTTTTTACTTTTTTACTTTTTGGTTCACTTTTCTTCAAGCCAAAAAACCACCTTTGTCCATTTGTTCTTTATTTGTAATTATAGTTTCAACAAAAACTTTAAAAAGTAATAACAAAAAAAAACCAACAAAATAAGGTTTCTCAAATACTCGAAACTTGCAAATATTTTGCAAGGACTTGCTATTTATAAAAAATACAATAGTAACTTCTTACTTATTGGTTTACCATATGACTTCAAACCTTGTCAAAGAAGATAACATAGCAGATATCGAATTTACACAGCTGCTTGAAGATTTTAGCTTAGCTTCCAACCTGGATAATATTAGTTCTAATCACGCTGCAACGTCAACAGCAGCTCAACAAAATCGAACTTCACCTTTCACTATGTCTCCTCTCCTCACCTTAACTCAAAAGGAGAGTGGGAACACGAGAGATTACATTAACGATATTGTTTCTTCGTCCGTTTATCCTCCACCTGCACAGGATCCTCAAAGGGTATTACGTCAAATGATGAGCCTTTGTAAACATATTTATTCAAGAGGTTTAATTGAAGGAAGCGGAAGTGATGTAACAATTAAGGCGTTTGATAAAGATTATCATTTACATAGAATCATTCTTTATCAAAATTCATATTTTTCCGTTTTACTCGAAGGTCCGTGGAAAGAAAGTGGGCAAAAAGATATAGAACTTCGATTTGATGATGAAAACATCACACGTGATGCATTTGAAATAGCATTAGGACGTTTATATGGTAGATTAGATGAAGTTATTTTACCTTCACAGGTACTGAGTCTTCTTGCTACTGCATCTTTCCTTGACCTCCAAGATTTATGTGAAATGTGTGTTGAGGTGATATTAAGAGATATTAAAGAAGATACTGTGGTACATTATTTAACTTTTGCAACTTCACATTTTTATGGTACACATTCAGAAAAGATTACGGAATCATGTTTTACTTATCTATGTAGGGAAGGATATGATAATTTGAAGCTTAGGCCTGCTTTTTTGACATTGCCCGCTGAATGGCTTAAGAGGGTGATTGAAAGTGATGCATTCTGGGTACCTAGTGAATATGAAAGGTATTTGTTTGCAAGGGATGTTGTTAGTAAAAGAAGGAAGATTGCGGCAGAACAAAAAAGACATAATTTAGTGTCGTCTTCACTAGTGAATTACACAGATTTAAATAATTTATCTTCGGACATTTCTTTTCCCACTTCTCCCACATCACCAACAATTACAAATTCTCCCATTAAAGCAAAAAGATTTCCAGATTCAACATTCTCTTATCATACAAGAAGGTCTGCATCAGTTAGCACATTAAGTTCCATATGTTCATCAAATTCTCTGCAGGCTGAAAGCGATGAAGCAATTTATACTGCTATATTCACTTATGCAATATATTATGCTCACATGGCCTTTGAAGAATTAACTGCAATTTCACATGATTGTGACAGTATAACAAATGTCCCATTTGCACCAGATTATATATTAAAGGACGCTCTATGGCATCAAATAGATTTGCGTAATAAGATTGAAAACGCTACTGAAACTGATGTAACATTGGGCATATCTTCTTCTGAAATACCTCCTAGTTCGACTGGAGTTCATTTTGAGATCCCATCGGATGATACTACACATATAGGAGAAGCATTGACCGGTTTAGAGGACATGATTGGAGGTGGAACGAAAGCAATGAAGGATGGCGAAGGTAGAGGAAGTGTGGAATATTCATTATTCGCTCCTTTCAGATTCAGTGTTGAATTTGCGGATGTCGCGAAATTAAAAGAAAAACAGCGAGTTTATTCAGGAACAAAATTTTATGCAGGGTAAGTAGAAAATAACGATAGGGAATTTATGAAATTTTGTTTATTCACTAAAAAGTTTTTGATATTTGTAGATCTAATTGGAATATGTATATTCAGAAAATAAAAACTCCCCGTAAAGGTATACAACTTGGAGTATATTTGCACCGTCATTCAATGCCTGATCCGAGTTCATCTTGTGGAAATAATACAAATTCGTCTACAATGGTGAATGGATCATCCACCAATAAGAGTTCACCATCATCATCACCAGGAACTGAAGAAAGATATCGTCAAACTATTCACATGAAAATTAATAATGAAAGAAGTTTTTCAAGATATGCTGATAAGAGAAAAACGGTTAGAACTTGGTTCAAAATTTTTTGTCCTGCCAGAGGGCCTAGCCATGTTTTAACCCAGTTCCAGAGTAGTCCTGATAATTTTGCA
The DNA here is from genome assembly GCA_021464525.1 of Rhizophagus sp. LPA8_4_AMF. Taxonomy (NCBI): domain Eukaryota; kingdom Fungi; phylum Glomeromycota; class Glomeromycetes; order Glomerales; family Glomeraceae; genus Rhizophagus; species Rhizophagus sp. LPA8_4_AMF. Next base: position 23,693 of record JADRCO010000709.1, read on the forward strand.
CTAATGCAAAGTTGGGTAGGTGAATTATTTTATTAATTTTATCTCGTTTCTTTTATTTTTAAGTTTCTTTTATTTTTAGATATGCTCTTTAATTTTATAGGGATGGCGAAGTTCGAGTCTCTGTCAAGATGATTATCTCTTGGACGTTCGTGATTTTGATAGTTCATCATCATCAATAACTAATAATTCCTCCTCAACATTAAAATTTTCTGTTGTAATGGGACATGTATAAAATATGAAATATGGTTAGATTATAGTTATCACTTTTTTGAATATAAAAATATATAATTTATAAATATCTTAGTTTAAATAGAAGTCAATTTTTTTTAATTGTATTATAGACTAACTAAATTCAACTAAATAAATCACTATAAAGTTAAATTGTTAAACCAATCTTATAAACATTTTTTTTGCCTAGTTCTCTGGAAATAATTGAACCATTTTTTTTTTACATTAACACATTTATTACAGAAAATGTTTAATCAAAATTGCAAACCCGAAAAATAAAAATAAAAAAATAAAAAAAATTTATTCGAAAAGGAATTATTTTTTCTTGAATCCAAACTTAAAAGCTGATTTTTGAGTCTAAAAAAATTAAAAATTTGTTAATTTTTAATAATTATATGTATATTTATATGTACATAAATACCTCTGAATTATCTGCGGATGATTTTCCAATTCCAAAGATTAATTTTGATTTTGGCGTACTATTAGGTGAACTTACAGTTTCTGGTACGGTACTATGATTATTTGGTTGATCTATAGTCGGGGTCCAACCGTCGGTTTTAAATGCTGATGATGATGATAATGATGAATTCCATCCACTTGTGTTACTTGTTGTTGTTGCACGTACAAACTTCCAACCACTTTGTTGGTTACTTGTTGAACTAGATGAAGTAGATGATGACCTTATATCTACAGTAGTCCAACCTCCGCCACCTCCATCTGAATTTCTACTATTTATGGAAGATGAAATGGTGGCGATATTGCTGACTGAATTATTATTAATAATATCTTTATCAATAGATTGTTTGCTGCCTGCTCTTTGAAATGCAGCTTGTTGCATTCTTGCCAATTCTTTTTCTTCTCTCTTACGTTCCTTTTCGCGTTTTTTATCCAATTTAGCTGTTGGGCGATTACTTTCTTTCATTTCCTTAAATCGCTATAAAAATAATAAATTTATTCATATAATAAAAATGGTTGTCTTTATAAGAATATCATTGATAATTATTACCTTACGATGATTATGATCGTACGAACTCAAATGGGTTTCATATTCTGAGATTTTTGTATATTGTTTATCACATAACGCGCAATAAAATGCTGCATTTATATTTTCTAATTCCTTTTTGATAGATTCTTGTTTTTGAACTTTATTCTATAATTAAGTAATGATTTGAGAAATAAATAATCATTAAAACTCGTTTTTTTTAAAAAAAAAGAGCTCACTTGTCTTTGAACGCGTTCTTCTTCGGTTTCTTCTGCAATTTTTTCACTATCTAAAGCTTTACGTTTTGCGGTGCTAGTAGCATGATAATAATTTTCTTCTTCGAGTTTACCCACGCCTAAACTATCAGATTTAATGTCTATTCGAATTGGTTCTTTTCTACCTATTAATTGTTTAATTAAATCAGGCAAAATTAATAAATAAAAAACTATCAATTATAAGTTGATGCTAATATAAATGTCTGAACCTTGTTGTGAACTTCCAAGACCTTGACCAGCTTTCCAACCCATTTTCATCAATAATTTATATCCTATATTGCTTTCTGGTAAATGCTCATCCATACTTGCCATATCTGTACTCGACAAATCAAGATATGATTGAGGGACATGTCCACGAGGAAGTGAAAAAGCATCCTCCTCTTCAAGTAAATAATAATCATTATTTTCGGTTTCCGTCTCATTTTTCTGTTAAAAAACAATATTTTGTGCGGATATAAAATGATATTTTGGAATGATGGGGAGTATAAAGAAAAAAGAGAGGCTAATGGTAATATTATGATACTTTTTTCGTGAACAAATTGTAACTTGAAAAAAAAAACGCCTGCTTTTTTTAACGGATTTTTTAATAACTTTTAAATCAAAAAAAAATTTTTATTAATATTATTTATAGTGAACTAACCTTTTTGCTATGTGTTCCTTTAGGAACTGTTGGATTTCCAGGATCATACATTATAATTTAATAAATTCTCGAATTCTTTGTATAAACTGCGTATTAATAAATTTGATCCATTTCCTCCCCAGTCAATATAATGTCAATTAAATAGCATCGCGTTTTAAAACATACCTAATCTGTCACCGGTCACATGATTCACATGATTTCTCAATAAATGCCGGATAATCGTTGGTACGAAAAAAATAAAAAATTAGTTTTCTTACTATACTGATAATTATATAGTAAAGATTGCTATTATAGTATTATTATTGCTGATAAACCGTGTTTCTAGTTTTACTCTTCCATGTTCTTAGCATTGTTAATTTACGTTTATATTCTTTTATTTGTTTAAGAGGAATAAAGTTAGAAGAGATACAGTCGACCCTCTCTATAGTCACCTCCCATATAGTCACTCACTTTCTTTAGTCACATCATTGCTTGGTTCCTATTGGTTTCATAAGAAAATACCCCTTCTATAGTCACTATATAAAATATAATCACACCAATTTTGGTTCCCAATAGTTAATAAATATATGGAAAAATACCTCTTATATAATCACATGTGATAAAGTAATTTAGGCCAAATCTATAATGCTAGCTAGAATTACAATTTCGCATAATATAAATTGTCTTTTCTAAAATTTCTTATGATGCTTAAATGAATGAAATTCTCTATAGAATTATATTATGAAGTTGTATTAATCATTATTTAGTAATATAGTAATACCAATTATACAAACTATTAAAAATTATATGATTACATAAATAGCATATAAAGCATACTTCAATATAATTACACCATTTGAATCTTTTGATAATTCCAAAGGGTGTAATTATAGAAGAGATTGATTGTATTTCAAATAATTTGTTTTTCTGAAATAAAATAATAGATTTACCTAAAAAAATGTATTTTTAAAATAATAAATCTATTTATTATTTCACCTTTTTAATAAAATTGTTTATTTGTTATATGTTTGCTTTCCAGATTCCTGCCAAATTATATTGATCAAATTATTAAAAGATATGAAAGATATAATTGAATAAAAAAAAGCATTAATTATTTTTCATTCAAATAAACTAACCTTTTTAAAAATGCATTTTCCATTTATTTTACCAAAAATAAAAATGATTAATTAAAAAGTATAGACAAAAACACTACTTTGTTAGCAATTATAAAACAAAGTAAAATAAGTTTTAGACTAGCAAATTTATATAGCTCAACAAGTATAGTAATTTAATTTAATAAATCAAAAGTCAAATAGTATTTTACCAACTTTTATAAAGAAGATGCATAATCGATCATTAGATCAATTTCCAAAATTAAAAATTATTTAATAGTTTTTAAGTAGTAACTCCATCAATATTGATCATAAAGAGATGATCTTACCACCATTTGATTCGCCTTAATGAGATGAATCTAATGATATAAAATTCATCAAAATCCAATCACTGAATCAATTTCTGAAATTAAAAATTATTAAGTAGTTTTAGAGCAATATCTCTGTCAATATCAATCATAGAGGGATGATCTTACTACCATATATCGTAGACAGTAGTACCCCTTATGCATAGTATCCCTCTTGAAAAATTTCATAGATTGTATAGTACTCAAGGGAATATTTTACAATTAACTCGTGATCTAGTAATCTGATTCAAGCCATCATTTTTTTGTTTGATAGCTCTCATTGAGCCCTTCAAAATAAAAAAAGATCGCTCAAATTGGACTGGTAAATCGTAAGATATTCGCAAAAAACAGAACTTTTAAGTTTTGTTTAGTACCCGAGGGTACAGGGCCAAACCTCCAATTTTTGCAAGATACCTGGGGTACTGTGGCCCACAATATATGGTACTATTAGATTCATTTTGATGAGACAAATCTAATGATATAAAATTCATCAAAATCTGATCACTGAATTAGAAGTTATTCTCAATTTCGTATTTTATAAATTTAATTATGAAATTGTGAATTTATATGCATAAATCATTTCTAAAACTAGT
>JADRCO010000710.1:0-27846 GCA_021464525.1 Rhizophagus sp. LPA8_4_AMF
TTATAAAAGTTAGTTCAATATAAATTTTTTATATAAGTATTGTATTAAAAAAAAGATATTTAAATAAGTAAAATAAAGCCCAAAGAACAAAAATATGTTAAATTTTATAATATATAATTAAAGAAATAATTATTTTATATAAAAAATTAAAATTCATAATTTATTAGTAATTATATCAAGTGTGACATTTCCACTGGCTGATATCTGCAAGTTTCTGATGCTTGATAAAAGTATTAGTTTGGTGATCCTCATTATAATTGACCTAACTTCTAAAGCGACGTAATGCAATCCTGAAGTTCTTGAAATATTCATCAATAATGATTTTATATTCAGTATGCTTCTCTATTTCAGCTGCAAGCATATTCCAATCATATTCATTTGATTTATTTACATACTTCACCCATAATTCCTTACCTACATTAAAGAAGTCACTAAATGCTTTATCTCGTGATTTTTTCTCCCAATAATATTTTCTATCTGTTTGGATTATAGCGAGTTTTTTGGTTTCAGTAGATGGATCTTTGATAGCAGGTTCTTTCTCTTGAATTTCAGTAACTTGGCTCTCATAGCTAGCCGGATTAACTTTTACCTTTAAGTGGTCAGATTTGGGTGGAACTAGTGGTGGAGTCTTTTTAGGTGGCTCAGTCTTCAGAGTCTCAGACTTTGGAGTCTCAGTATTTGAGGACTTAGCTTTTACCTCTAAACTATCCTGCTGTATAGATGGATATCCAATTTGTGCTAAGAATTTATCAAGTATCTGTGGATCAGATGCAGATTTTTTAGGGATATAAACTCCCTCGATATCAATTTCATCTATTTTATGGATCTAATTTTAGCGAGGTATTTCTTGTATAGAACCTCTCTAGTTATACTGTAAACTCTGGTAAGTTTTTTATCCACATAGACCCGATTACTAACTATACCCAGTTCATTTGATAGAGTTCTTCCAACTACAATCTTGGATAGAGGTGTAATACCTTTATTTTCACAGTAACTCGAATAAGTGTTATATAATATCTGAACTGGTAAGGAATCTATATATCTTTCAGTATCTGCTACGTAATTTTTAGAAATGCTGGGCGAAACTGAAATATTTAGTCATTTGATGAAACTGAAATAGTTTAGACATTTAAAATTAAAAGACTAAATGCTAAAATTCAATATTCCATAATATTTCTATAGATTTTTTATAGATTTCCATGGATTTTTAATTATAATAATTACTATTATATATAAATTTTTATTATAATTTTATATATTTTTATAATAAACTATAATTTTATATAATTAAGATTAAAATTAATTATTATTATAATATAGTTTAATTAATTACAAATTAAATTTAGTTGATGATAAAATTAAAATTTTTGGCAAAAGGAATTTAAGTAGGTATACTAATAATAAATAATTAAAGAATTTTAACAAATATTATCAAAATTAATAATTAATATATTATTTATATAAATTTGAAAGAAAAAAATAAAGATAAATAATAAAATTATATAATTTTAATAGTATAATTAATAATTTAAATATAAATAGAATTTAGTCATTACTAGGAATTTAGTCATTAATTTAGATTTAGTCAAATATTTAGTTAAACATAAAATTTGACGAAATATTTAGTCATTGCAAAAACAATTTAGGCAGGCATTACTAGTAGTTTTCCTTTATGAACTGATAGAGAGGTGGAAGGGTGGATATAATATGATCTTGCTTGGATTCTGTTATGGAAGGTGGATTACCATCGAAGTCTGGGTAAGTGTCAGCAATGGCTCTTAAGTATGCATATAAAGCTTGACCTGCACCTGGACATTTATAGCCTCTCTGAGTGTTTTAAAATATTGCAGGTCTTCTTTACGAACTGGTGAGACATCTAAGAAAACTGTATGTCTGTCATCATTTTTGACCCTAAGAGCATTTTCATTTATAAAGACTATAGTGGACATGAAATTTTTATACTGCATTGGGGTCTTATATTTTTCATGAATCTTGATTATATCACTGGTAATCTTATCTTTGAGAGCACGATATAATGAATTCTACTGACTCTTTTCTGTAGGCATTTCTTCGAGAAGAAGAAGGAGCTTCCCCATCAATTGTGTATTAAAACTTCCTAGGATTGTCTGTGGGTCACTGGTCTTGTAGACTAACTGAGTACCTAAAACATAGCGTTGAATGAAATCAGTAATGATATCCTTACCCCAACCTTAACCAAACCAGACTTAAGGTAAAGGATTGAATACATCTTTCTATCAGTACTTATCCCTACGAATCACTTAATGATGTATTCAGTTAAGTTCCAGTCTCCTGAATACCAGATATCCTGATATGCATAAAGATAAGTTTGACTGCAAGATGAGTTTTATTTTTAAAGTCAGATAAGGGTTGCAAGTTATGCAGAAAGCCTGGGAAGATATTGAGATAGATTTGACCTTGTGCTTTATAGATGCGTGATTTTACTAGATCACAGGTTGCCACACAAACTATTGAATTATCAACCATAAACTATTGGTTTACATTAAATTTAACCTTTTCTATTACTTCAGGATTTGAGGTTAGCTCATAAAATGTTTAAGTGATAGGATGAATAAGCATACCAATATTTTTAGCAGGGATATGCTCAAAGATCTTGATATCAGGACATCATATGAAAACTCCATATAGATTGGAACAGAGGATAAAATAGCTTCGAAGATATGATTTGGCTCTTTTGAGATCATTAGCATCCTTTGCTATAAGAACAAGATTTTTAAGCACTTCAATGCTGAAGGTTTGTGTTTGCTCACCAAACTTGGAGAATGATGCAGTTGCTTGAGTGTTAGTTTGAGCGGCCATTTTTTAGTTGTATCTACATACTATTTAGGTAATATTCAATTACCCATTTTTTTCTGAGGTGATGATTATCGGCCTAGCTGATCAGACTCATGGATTGATTTAATGGAATTCTGATTGAGACAGAAAGTTACCCTTTGTTATGGGACAGATGTAACAGAGTGACAGATCGGAGGGGTCAAAAATAAAACTTTTTCTGAAAATATTTTCTGCCTATATTTTCAAACTTCTGTCTTATCTGTCATCTGTCATATTTCTCTCTGATTTCCTCTTATTTCCTTTCTTTTTCTTATTTTTCCTAGTATTTAATAGTAGTATATATATGACAGATGTTATGACAGGTTGTGACAGATTTGGGATTATCTTTGCCCCCCTAGAGGGGGCGCTGTTATCCTTTTAGGTTATCTGCTCCCCCAAAGAGGTAAGGCAGACTCACGAGGCCACTGGCTGAGGTGGATGGCACTGTCATACACACCTGACCTAATGATAACGTTAGAAACATTTTCTTATAAAAAAAAATATTTTTTTTAGAAAAGTTTTGAAGCAAAACTTACCATTTCATTTTCAGAAATTGAATACTGAGAACTACAAAAAAAAGCAAAAAGAAACGTTAGAAATATTTCCTTATAAAAAAAATTTTTTTTAGAAAATTTTAAAATGAATACCATTTTGTTTCCAGAATATCAAAATCTAAGAACTAGGGAAGGGAAACTGGAGAAGGGATAGGATAGGGTAAGGAAAAGAGGTGAAAGAGAGTAGGAAAAGGGAAAGGGTAAAAGAAGAAAGGGAAAAAAATTAAGCTTCACTAAAAGCTTAATTTTTTCACTATATTAGATATTGATATTGCAGCTGTATCATGTAATGTTACACATGAAACCATTTTGTAATTAGATCATTTAAATGTAGATTAGCCAATTAACTATTTCGGTATTTTGGCAGATTTACGTCCATAATAATGCAATATGGCATTACGTCAAAAATAATTCTCTGACAAAATTAATTACAGCAGATTTTTACAGACATAATGCTGAAATTGTAATTAATTCATAGAGAAGTATATTTGGTATATAATCTTTATAATACATCTAATACTAATCATCAGAAGTTTTTTGCTTTTCATTATAACATTCTAAAATGCAAGATTCTGAAATTTTGAGTGCATTACTGGCAAAGCAAATAGAATCCTAAATCTGAATAACATTTCCATTTAATATTTTTTGCATAATGCAACTTTTCTAAATCTGATATGGCTGTAATTTGAAAATCTTCTACATTTAGTATTCTTTTTAGAAGTTACCTATTACAAATTATTAGTCTAATTATCATATTTGATACTATTGATATGATTAACATGGGGCTTATTCTTTAGGTTAAAGATAAATACTTATGCAACTAAAATATGAATAGCAATATTTTATAAATTTATTAATTTTTAATTTCATTCATATGTACCTATTTCTTTTACAGGGATTTTGTCTAAATATTATACCTTTTTGGTTCTTAATGCATTTCAGATTGAAAACTAGTATATTAGAAGCAGTTGCTATAAAATTAAAAATATTATAAAATTTTATTTAAGTAAAGATTTTTTTTAATAATTAATTTACTTTTAATTTAATCCATAAGTTAAATTAATTTGGCCTTTTTTTAAAAATACATAAGCTTAGAGTTTTTAGTCAAGGCAATCTTGATTGATAATTGATTAGTATAATAAGTCAATTAACTAAAGAATTCTGCCCTTTGACTAATACTACTAATCAAATTAATTGACCAAATTTAAGAATTTTGATCAATTAAAGAAAAATTCTTACATAATAAATATAAAATTAAAGAAAATTTGTTATCTATGAGAATAATTGAAATCTGAAGGAAACAAACTTATATTCAAAGACTAACATCTCATTACACCATATGCCTCTGTTTGCATAGGCTGTATTGTTATGCAACATTGGAAAAATTCATCTACTTGCCACTTTTTATTTTGATCAATCAATTAATTAATTTATTATGATTAATTGATTTTTGATTGATCATGGATCACTGAAACCAATCAATCAATCAAGAAACTTACAAGCAATCAAATTCCCTATATGAGCTTCTAATTCAAATTGATAAAGATATAATTATAGCATTCATGGTTTAATTTGCCTCTTTTTGTAGGCTACTATATATTTTATATATTATGTTAAATATTGATAACATTTAAAACAATTTAAAATTGAATAATTAGAATCTATTATATATACAATAATATTTCATGTTAATATTAATTGTTTATAATTTCTACTTTAATAAAATCTACTCTCCAATCAACCTTGATAAAGCGAATCTAATATAAGGACTAGTAATACTCTTTGATTGATTTTTATGAATAGCCATGATAAATCCCATAGCCAGTGAAAAATAAATAGCTTCACCATTTCTATTACCGGAAAAAAAATTTGTAATTAATAAATGACTTAGATATAACTAGAAAAAAAAATGTGTCGATCCCTTAACCGTTTATCATGTGATTATTTAACGGCCATCATACCGGATCGTCACACAAAAATTAAACACGCATATACCTTATATTCCTAACTTTTCCCTTCTTAACCAACAATTTCCAAAGTGTTTCAATCGATAATCTCAAACTATACATCCCAATATCTAATCTTCTATTAGGTTTTTCCACTAAAATCCACATCCCTCCGATAAATCCATTGAGATAAACTCTAAATAAAAAGGAATTAACAGTGTAATTTTATATAAATAAAAGTTGAAACAAAAAAGGAATACCTTGAGATAGGCATGAATTTTTTTGGAAGTATTTTTTGAAAGCCACAAAATAATGCCCATGAAGTTGCAATTGCCATGGTAATAAACGTAGCACCTTTAAATATCTCAGGTATTGCATGACTTAATATAGTGGTGACACCTCTGTTAGGTCTAAGAATAATAAAAAAACCTCTAATTATTACGTGCCAAGATATTATGGACTTGTTATAAGGAATTTTTCACTAAAAAGTCCTAATTCTAAATATAACCAGTAACACGCTCACCTGGATCTTCTACTTAAAATTAAAGAAATGGCATAAACTATTCCCATAAACTTAAGGGCATCAATACCTTCTTTTGCAATAAATTTCGTATAAGTAACCAAACAGCTAGGCTCCTCGGGATGTAACATAGCACACAACATTTTTGAATGAGCAGGATGAGCAATTTCCAATACTGGTTGAATGAGTTTTAAATTGTCAGGAAGTGGGGGTACATCTCTACCATGAAGTTTAGATGAATAAAATTCAGGATAGTAAAGTGAAGCTAATATTTTTACACGATCAACTATTTCTCTTCCGGTTGGCCACGGCATTGCATCAGAAAAATCATTTGGTTTTGGATTTACGTATGTTGTACTACGATTAGTAATAAACTTGTCGTAATTTTTCTATCAAAAAAAAAAATATGATGTCAATATCTTTTTTTTTTTTCCTTGGAGAGAAAAAAAAATATTTTTTTCATTCTTACGGGGAATATGTCAGGATGTAATAAGTAGGCATAAATTAATTGAGCAGAGCTAATTGGAAATAATAACCAAGAACCCCACCACCAAGGCATTCTAGGAATAATGCCATTTTGCCTAAGTGCATGATAAGTGTATTGTAAGCTTTTGCTTAACATAAAAACAGCAATTAATATCCTGCGAGATTGTACATTGTCAATAAGTAAAGTAGGACCAGCCAATAATCCAGCTAAAAAGGGTGGAACCAATGGAGAACAAACTACATCATTAACTATTAAACTGGATGAAGGAGGTGGCCGAAGTAATGGATCAAATAATCGCGTAAAGAATCGAAATAAACTTTTATAAATTATGGCGTATGATGCAATCGATAATGCACATCGTGTAGAGGAATATAATGACACGTTCTTTAAAATCTGATTTAAACTGTAAAAAGAAGAAACAAATTATTTTAAAAATATTTTTTTCTTTCACCCTTTAAACCCAATTTATCAATTTACTAACCTAGCTTTCCTCCTAAACAACCTGGGTAAACGAACCACAACTTCAACTACATTAGCAATGGCATACACTTGTATAAAGGCAAATAAGCCTCTACGTGTAGTTTGCGGTAAACAGTCTTTATTTAGACAAAATATCGCTGATAAAGGTGTATTATGAGTATGTGGTTTTAAGCTAGAACAACAATAAATTTTTACTTTAGAAATAAAAGAACAAATTAAAAATAAGGGACTTTTAAGTTTTTAACTAACTTGGATACAGCCTTAAATTCTGCAGGAGTTGGAAGTTTCGCAAGTGATTTTTTCAACACGGGAGCTAATAATTTAAGTGTCGAAGCATATCCTTTATTAGATATCACAAAAGATAAAAGAAAGAGTAACCGTGTTTTTTTTTCGTTATCTCTAATAAATTCTCCGTTTTCCGAATTATTTATTTCTGTCATTTTGTAAAAAACTTTTTTTCAAGAAACGAGAATGATCAACAATCAGACGATCTTTATTACGAATCAAATAAATCATTAGTGATTAGGCTCCAAAGTCCAGATTTTACAGGACGTACGACATCGTACAGGTATGCTAGCAGAACGACGCGTTTAATTTTAGAAAAATGGCTTAGTATCACCTGTCACTTTTAATTATAAAATACTAAAAAGGAAATCCAACGTTTTTGAATTTATAATATTTAATAAATATTTTACAGAATTTTTTATTATAATATATGCAAGTTAAAAGATATAAATTGAATTGGCATGGGCGCATGGCATGTTGCGAAGAATTTTTTAAACTTGTGTCTTTAAAATAAATAAAAAAATTATTATTAAACAACAGTTGAAACAACGATGAGAGCAGATTCAAAAGTTTCATTTTCTCCGCCTTCTAATACACGAGTAATGGGAAGATAAGCAGGTCGATTATATTTTTGAATATAATCCTATATGAAAAATAATTTATTAACACAAAAACGATATAAATATTACCACCAAATTAAGTATATATAATACTATCATGTTTACCTGAGCATAATGTAAGGAATATTTCTTTTCTTTTGCGGTAGAATTCTTACCAATCCAAACAAAAACTACAAGTATAAATATTTTTTAATATTAAATTAAATTGAATAAAAAATTATTGTAAATGTATTTTAAACAATACCTTCATGACCAGCATCAAAAACAAATACGTCGTTAGAATCAAATTGATCTTTAGTAATTGTACCAGCAGATTCTTCCTTAAAAGTCAATTCTCCCGAAGCATCACTTACTCTTTGAAAAAAAAAGAAGGAAGGTAAAATAATTTATGAGTGAAAGAAATATTTAAATGAAGGGATAATGATAAATACCTGAAGAGTTTACGTTCAACATTAGTCATATCTTCGCCAGTATCTTCTTCAGCAGATTTGATATCACCTTTACTACCAAGTGCATCCCAGAATTTACTCATTTCTCTATCTCCCTCATCTAAAATTAAGAAAAATTACTTTACTTATTACGAGAATGACATTAAAAATTTTCTTTTATAAAAAAAATCTTACCAATTACGATAACTTTACTTGCTCCTTGTCGTTCACCTTCAATAGCTCTAACAAGTTCAGCAGCTTTCATTCTTTCAGAACCTTGAGATTTTTTACCATTTAATTGATAAATAGTAGTGCCAACATCCAATATAAATACATCACCACTATTCAATGATGTATAGTCCTTTGGTACTTCTCTAATTACAACAGTACGTTTAATTTGTTTTATTTTAAGCAGACGAGAACGATATTCAACTGGTTTAAGACGATTAAATCCTGAATCTATTCCTCCATCTTCAACTCGAAATTGTTTAAAATAAGAAAGGAATAAATCGGATTCACAACTTTGAACCTAAAATTTTGAAATAAATTTAAAAAGAGAATTGCGGAGAAAAAATAGTATATTATTAAATTTAATTTACCTCACGATGTTGAACTGGAGATGTTCCAAGAACTAGATAGATTTACGGTAATAAATAAACAAAATTTTATTTCAAAAAAAAGAGATTAATGATTACTTACAATCATCCAATTCAACAGTTTTGTAAGCAGCAGTTCCAACTTCATCCTAAATAAAAGGTTATAATAAATAATTCATTTTTTTCTTTTAAGCTAAAAGTTAGCTCAAAAATCAATTACTTACCTGGCTACTATCTAATCCAAGCCAAAAATGAATATCGTGGGCCAATGCTTCAGTATCTTTATTCTTCTTGTAAGACTATTATTTAACACACAACATACATATCAATGATTAGATCAGTAGTAAAATAGAAAATGTAATTTTTATAAAACACTTGCATGAAGAACGATGTAACTGTCGCCTTTATGAGTTAAGATGATTTGTATTAGAAAATAAATAATAGCAAATATTATTCGAACAAATTTATAAAATAATAATAACAATATACAAACCAGAATAAAAAAGTCCGTATTTTTCTTTTGGCCATGGCACAACATTAAACTTTTCTATACGCCATATCCAAAGGCCTCTATCAATATAAAATTTATGGAATTTATTAAATTAATCATTAAATCATTAGTTTTATAATAAACACACTCACGGTTTTTGACCAACCATTGCAGAAGAATCAGTCCAAGCTTGTTCTTGAGTACCAGCTTCAGCACGAACGTCCTTTTCAAGTTGAGTGCCAAAATTGGCAAGGTTGGTAGTAGCAATATCTAAAGAAAATAACAAACATTAAATTAAAGCTAGTGTGCTTCTTAAAGTAAAATTTATTTACCCCACTTTGGTTGTCTGGTAAGTTTCATGGCAAAAACTTTTGTTTTTTAAAAAAAAACTAAGGAAAAGGAAAATTTTAGAACTCGACGCATTTATTCAAGATTATCGGGAATGGATTTATGAAGAATGATTGGCAGTTTAATTAATCTAATTAGGTCTAAATTGAGTGCTGTCGTTGTAATTACTACACTTACTACCGTATCTTAGTTAGTTCGTCGTCATCTCCGATTAAAGTCTTCCAGCCTGATCGGTGCTTTCTAATTTTTGAATCAATGATCTTGTATCGTTTACTTTTAATAAAATTGAAACGCAATCTTAATAAAAAAGAATAATATTTAATAATGATAATATAATACTTAATAATAAATTTGGTACATTTATTTGAAAATGTTAATTGTTTAACCATAAAGACATAAATAACGTCAAACAGTATAATTAATAAATTTTTGTGTGATAAAAGATTCTGAAATTTTGTCTGAATTTCACTCATACGTAAGAGCAAAAATAATAAATTATAAAATTCATAATCTTGGACAAGATTCCAAACACATATACAGCACTATATATATGTATACATAACAGGAGTATACTATGTTTCAAATATTTTTCTTTATTTTATTAGGACCATTAATGAATTTACGATACTTTGTTGTTTGATAATACTTTGTTTGTTAATTCTTTATACTGTACATAAAACTGATTCAAATCCAAATGTAAATTATAATTGAGTTTTACGTTTAATGAAGGGAAAAGAACTATATACATTCACATAACAAAATTACACACAACACACACTCTCTCTCATACATACTGAAAAATCAATCATAAAGACCTCTTTGATTTTTTTTACTTCTTTGCTTTTTATACGACATAAGATACTCGACATAAGAGCGTTATAAAAGATCTACAAACTTCTAAATTCGTACAAAAAGTAAAAATAAATAATAAGGAGACGATATTATTTCGTAATCCCATACACTTTCCATATTTGGGACAATTTGCAATGAAAATCAAATACAATATTAACCATTACATTATTCATTGTTCTAATAATATTCGAGTCATTTGATTTGCCGTAAGTTAAAACCTACAAATATTTAATTTATAAATTATCATATTGTCTACTTTATTATTATATGTCTTTATTCATCGACAGGCGAAGTTCTTGAGTTGATGACCAAATATATTTTATTTTTGAAGATAAAAAAAGGAAATTGAAACAAACAAAGCAGAATTACTGGACAAAACAATAAAATTTAAACTTTATATGTCACATACCCCTGAAATTTACTCTATCGTACAACAAACCTTTTTCTAAAAAAATGTAGAAATTTATATATTGTTTCCGGGTTTTAGAATAAATTATAAATACCTTCCGAGAACAAAAAAATGTATTCCAAAAAAAAAAAAACTTTCTAAAAAAAAAAACTTTCTAAAAAAAAAAAATTTTTTCCATCACCCCCCCCCTTCTTTGTAAATCGTTGAAAAAATAATGATGAAATATTTTGTTTTAATTTTCATCATCGCTACTATCGTTAGTGGATGTAGCGTTAAAGTAAATGCTGCTTCAATACTTTTTGATTTACATACTAGATCGATGCAAAAGTAAGGATTTATTTTTTATTTGAAGATAGAATTAACGCTTTAAGATCATCGCATAAATTTTAAATTTTAACCTCTATTTCTGTAATTATTAGTCCGCAGGCCGGAACAAGTCCCATAACAGAAAATGGTCCACCTCAACCAACGGAAGTACCTTCATCATTACCATTATTTTATTATAACCAAACTATCGATCATTTTAGCAAGAATTCAGGAAAATTCTTGCAAAGATATTATGTAAATTCAACTTTTTACAAAGAAGGCGGTCCAATATTTCGTAAGTTTAAATAAAATTTTCTTTTCTTTCAAAATTTCACTCGTTTATTAACCCTTTTTTTTTTTAATTATGTAGTTCACACACCTGGTGAATCTGGTATTAATCCAATAATACCAACAAGTTCTTTTGTTAGTCAATTAGCAGCAAGTTTTAATGGAATGTTGATAAGCCTTGAACATAGATTTTATGGTGAAAGTTATCCACCAATTAGTGATTTATCAACTCCAAATATGAAATTTTTAACAATTGATCAGGCATTATCGGATTTTGCAAATTTCATAAAATATCCACCGAAAGAATTAAATATTACAAAAGATTCTAAATGGGTAATGGTTGGAGGTTCATATGCAGGAAATCTAGCTACTTGGATGAGAAAAAAATTTCCTAACCTTGTATCTGCCGCTTATGCTTCTTCGGCTCCAATAGAAGCTAAATTAGATTTCTTTGAATTTGATCAAAGGATAGCTAAAGCGTTACCTTGCGCACAAAATATTTCTGATGCTTTTAGATTTGTTTATGATCCTATTTTATTATCCGGTAATGAAACTGCCATTTTAGGACTAAAACAACAATTCGGTTTAGAAATGCTTGAAGATAATAAAGATTTTGCTTCCGCTATAAGTCATCCAACTGCTAGTATCGTACAAAATTATGTTCCTTCTCAATCTCCTGACATACCTGATCCTATATTGTCCGTTTGCGCTCCATTCGCTCAAGTTCAATCATCATCTCCTGAAACTTCTGCTTTTATTTATGCTGAAGGTGTTAAAGCTTTTTTAAATCTTACCGGTATAATAACTACTGAGGATAAACTTGCAAAATTCGCTACAACTTCAATAAATACAAAAGAAAAAAATGATTTGGCTCCTTATACTTATCAATATTGTAATGAATTAGGTTATTATCAAACTTTTCCAGAATCTTCTTCAATAAGTACTCGTTCAAAAATTATAAATATTGATTATTATCAAGGACAATGTGATTTCTTATTTCCTGGAATATCTTCTTCTCCAACAATTAAAAAAACAAATAAGAAATTTGGTGGATTTAATGGTAAATTCTCTAAAACTGTTTTTGTCAATGGCGATATTGATCCTTGGACAGCTTTAACTGTTAGTAGTGAATCAGCTAATCCAAAAGTAGAAAAAGATACAATCTTTCTTATTAAAGGTGGTTCTCATGTGACAGATTTTGCTCCTGCTTCACCTTCTGATTCTGATTCATTAAAAGAAGCAAGAATTTTTGTTCATAATACTTTAGTTAAATGGTTGTAATAAAATAATCTATTAAAATTATATTAGTATAGTAATAAAGAAAAAGGTAAATTGTGTGAATGGGAATAATTTTATTTAATTTATTTTGTAATTTTTGTATTTTAATGTAATTACTTTTCTTTTGTTTTTTTTTAAAAAAAAAAAAATTTAATTTTATTGCAGTATTGTTCAATTATTTAATAAAATAATAATTAACTAAAGTATTATAGCTTAATTATATTACTGCATACTAATTCTAGAAGTAAAATGTGTGCGAATAAGAGAAAACTATGATGTCGACTATTTCTACGGCATTGACATCATCAGGATTGGCATTTCCTTGCTTTATACTCTTAATTTTATCTCTAAAAAGCAGTGGGGTAATCGATTTAACAAAAAAGACTTGACAATAATTACACATACAGTATATCAATCATTGCGAATGGATAGTCATATCGTTCGAAAAAATTAAAAATTAGGTAGAAACGTCATAATTATAGTCGTGAACTTGGAATTTACAGTATATGGGTGTTTTATATAGTAAATTGCTGTCATTGCGATCCATATAATCACCAAATCGGTTCTGGGATTGTATAGAATGAATTATAGATAGAAATGTTACCGGATATAATGCTAGTTGGAATTACAAATTTTCCTAATAAGTGGAATCCTAAAATTATGTATTTTGGCCAAAATTACGATATACGGCCAGAATTATAATTTATAAGTGATCACAAAAGAAAATTTAAATAATAAAATAATATCAGATATACAGTATATATATATATGAATTAACTGATTTTAATTGATTTGTTAAGATAATTTAATTATTATAAATGAAACATATATATGAAACATATGAATTTAAGCCAAATAATTTCATTGTAAAAATTGAAATATTTCAGTTTGAGAGGCCTAAAATTGATGATTTTATACTAAAAAAAAATATCCAATTGCGTAAATTTTATTATAAAAATATGAATCTCCTCCTCCACAGAAATGATCGTCAGCTCTAAGCCACATTTAGTCATGTGGTTAAAATACGCGTTTCTGTATACTTTTTCTTCTTCTGCATATTCTTCCCGCCGTACATGTCTACATGAATATTTTCACAAATATTGCCATTATCAGTCTCATGATATTTGTATTGATCTTTGATGTCCATTGAGGCGCATTGTTGGGGTGAAGAAACTTAAATACATTTGAATCATCATTAAAAGAAAATTTATTTGTTTTTTTTTTATACAGATGGCCTTGGTACATTCCAAATTTGACTTCCTAAGTAAATCTTGGTGGAGACCAGATTATGATGAACGTATTCCTTGGTGTTTCATCTCAAATACCAAGCGCCTCCAACAAGCCAAAGGGTTCCATGGACCTTCATCGCGAACATTATTTAATCGAATGCATTTCAGCGGAAGGCAATGTAGACCTCGATGTTATAAAACAGCTGTTAAAGAAATCATAGTTTAAAGTTTTTTTAAACTACGTTTGCGGAATGTTTTTCCAAGAATGATTTACGCTTGGCAAGTTATATTTGCAGAATAACACTTGGCAGAATAATTTTTGGCCCATCTCGTTCTTTGCACCTATCTAAAATGTCCAAAATCTTCACGATGCCATTAACGATATTTTCCCATCCATCTTCTTTCCCAGCCTTCCAATGGATCGCTTTATGCTTTTGCTCGCACAGCAGTTGCATCAGCAGGTTGACAACGGGTTGATTGAAGAGCTATTCCGACAATATCAAGAAAAATTGGGAAAGAGGAATTGGTTGGATGAAGCTATAAATTTGGGACGTGCTTTTTCTCTCACTTCTTGTATATACATCCTTTTACGAATGAAAATGGAAGGGTAGTGTCACTTTCTTTGTACAGAGAAACGAGAACACGGGATTTATATTTACAGTGTCTGCGAGCATCAAGGTATCATGAGCCATTCATGCTCAACGCACTCGCTACTTT
This sequence comes from Rhizophagus sp. LPA8_4_AMF, assembly GCA_021464525.1. Lineage (NCBI taxonomy): Eukaryota > Fungi > Glomeromycota > Glomeromycetes > Glomerales > Glomeraceae > Rhizophagus > Rhizophagus sp. LPA8_4_AMF. The sequence continues at coordinate 14,687 of JADRCO010000710.1, forward strand.
TATACTTGAGAATGTATACACGACATCATATGTACAGTGATGGGTATAGATATTCAGAATAATGATTAATGTATATTTTATATTTTAGCACACATCTGCAAAAGAAATATTTCGTAGCTTAAAAAAATATTATAATTACATTTATGCTGTTTTTAGGAATTCTTTTTTAGTCAGGATTAAGAGTTTAGAGTTATATTAGAGTATCAGAACTAACTTGACTTAAAAAATTATCATATATGTTGTTTTTAAAGAATTCGCAGAAATCTAAAAGTCTTTCATGCCTGATACTTTTTTGGGATACTCGAACAAAATTTAATGGGTAGCAAATATCCAATATTTGTATACATGGTTAAATCGAAAAATTTATTGCACAGAATACATCGCTCTGATCAATTTTTCACGTTGCAACAATAATGCATAATATATATCTAATATATACAGTACATTGACCTCTTATATTATCCTTCTACTACATGATCGGCGATTCAATATTTTTTAATTGGGACTGAATCTACATACCTGCATATTATAAACATAAAAGGGAATCATATTCGTACAGATACAATATAACAGTATGGTAACATGCATCTTAGACATGTGATTTTGATTATTAATTGATGCGCGATAAAATCATCTAACCATTTATACTTGCATTTATTCGGCGTGGGACTTACGGCGTAGAAGAGGCGAACTGGGAACAAATAAATTTTTGCGAAAGTATGTCGGATGAAGACAAATAGTTTTTTTTGTAGTAAAAAATTATCTGTTATGCATAACACAATCTACACGTCAAGTAATACAATATCTTTAAAAAACCTAAATGATAGTCATTACATTAAATAAATAACCGCCTGGAATTTAGGTATTCAGAACACTTATTCTCTCCTCCTCTTTCCTTTTTTTCTATCGTATAATTTAAAAAATATAATTTAAAAAAAAATGGCAGGCAAACAAGAAAATAGTGACCAAGTAGAAATTACAATATCGGAAGTAAGGAATTGATATCTTTTTTTCTAATACCTTTATGTCAAAATATTAATTTTTTATGTTATTTCAAGGAAAAAAAACCTAAAGATGAACATACACTTAAAATACTTAATTTTCTTGGACATTCGAATCGTTCATCAACATCACTTGAAGGCGATGACGATGATGAATTAATAAAATTGGAAATTATTCATGAACAAGTTGAAGATCATCGTACTTTACTTTTAATCAATGAAGAAGATCAAATTTTATATCACAAAATCAAAGAATGGTACGAAAAAGATCCTGATTGTAGTCTTGAAAATACAATTTTAGAGTTTGGTAAGAAAAAAGTTTTTTCGGAAGATTTCGGAAACCCTGTGGCGCAGCAAATTTATATAAAAAAATTATTTTTTAGATCCTGATAAATATCGTAATTCTGATGCGCTTGCAAAAGTGGTATATAATTATCCGTTACCAGATTTTATTATAAGATATAAGGATGACAAAAAAGATGAACATCGAAGTGAAAAACAAATAATGCGTGATAACTTTGAGATTTTACTACTTCAAGCTGGATTAATTCTCGAACGCGAAGTTGATACAGATGGAATTTACACTTATGTTAAAATCATTGCTCCATTTAATACATTGTGTGAAATTGCTCAACGAATAAAGCTTAAAGCTCGGATAAACGTACGTTTAAAATTATTTTTTTTTTTCAGTAAAAAATTATTAATGTTTTTTTCCTTTATTTAGAAAGAAAATTTACCTAGTGATTTGTCGGTTCTTGATCGTTATAGATCATCTGATACTCTATTTACCAGGATTATTAAACATTTCGTATATGAAATAGAGCTCAAAAAAGATGCATCGATTTTTAAAAGAGAGAATTTAAGAAGATATGAGGGAGCAGAACGTAAAAAAAATATAGCAGACATTGCATTAAATTTCTTTAATACTTCAAGGAGGAATTTAATGGTTCATAGAGCGATTATTACAGCTAATCTTATTAACAAAAAAGAAACCTTACCAGATGGACAAACGGTATATGTTAATAGAAAAATAGAAGCTTTAGATATTAAAAAACTTATTAATAAAGGCATTTATGATGAACTTTATCCAATTCATGATGGTCCTTCAAAATATAAAGAAGATTCAAAAGAAAACAATAATCTAAGAGCTCAGCTAGAAGAATTTTGGGTTAAAAGGGGTCTTAAGAGGCAACCGATAGATAAAATAAGAGTTTATTTCGGTGAAAAATTAGCTTTATATTTTGCTTGGTTAGGTAAATAAATAAATTAATTAATATAATTAATATATACTTTCTAAAAAAGTAATCTATGAAATAATCATATCAATATTATTATAGGGTTTTACACATCATGGTTATCTATAGCAAGCATTGCAGGTGTAATTGTAGTAATTCATGGATTAATTTACATGTCAAGGTAAATGGTTATCATAATTTCATTCGTTCTAAGATATTTAATTGAAATTATAAATAGAACTTTTTTATTTTTAGAACAAATTTTGAAAATAGTACCGATAAAATTGCAGCAATTTGGGACAATGCACTCACGGCGCCTTATGCACTCTTAATGGCAATTTGGGCCACACTTTTTTTAGAAACATGGAAAAGAGTAAATGCATCAATACAATACGATTGGGATGTTCTTGATTATGAAAAAGATGAACTTCCAAGACCCGAATTTTATGGAACTAGTAAATTAATACTACTATATTTAAAAATTTATAATCGAATAATAAAATTAATTTTTATTTATTCGTTTTTTAGCACTTCGGGTATCTTTAATCACTTTGAAAAAAGAAATTGTATTTCCATTTAGAAAAAAGTTAGTAAAAATTTTTATATCAATAGCGATAGTTTTAGTTTCGGTAAGTAAAAATTCATATGCTGATTTATTGTATAAAAAATATATTTATACACAAATATTTTCCTATCTAGATTGGAATCGTACTTGTAACTGTGGGAGCTTTATTGTTATTTCCAGATAAATTGCAAGTGGTTAAAAATGTTAAATATATAGGACCAGTTATTACCGCTTTAATAAATTTAGCAACTATTATTATATTAAACCTGGTAAATTTTCTTTTAATTTTTTATTATTATCATTTATTATTATTATTTTGATGAATTGGATGGTAAGTTCATTATTTGATTAGGTATATAAAAATGTAGCAAGATTTCTTACGGATTTCGAGAATCATAAAACTGAAACTCAGTTCGAAGGTACTGTATATGTTTAAAAAGTTGAATTTTATACAAATAAGGATCTTTTTTAACAAATTCTTATTGTCGTAGATTCATTAATTCTTAAAGCATATCTCTTTGACTTTATCAATTTTTATTCTGCATTGATTTATCTTATGTTTTCTGAAGTAAGTTACTTCACAATTAGATTATTTTCTTCCCTATTAGTTTTTATAATTTTTTTTTTTCCATTAATTAGGGCAATTCATGTGCTGATAATTGTCAGGTAAGTTGCTTATAATAAAGATTCTTAGAATTTATTTATAATAATTTTCTCTATTTTATATTTTACTAGGACGATGTATGTCGCGAAAGGTGTACTCAACAAGTAAGTATATTGTTTATTTATTAGCTATTAAATTTCTATCTCCTAAAAAATATTTATTTCTAATTAGGGCAAAGGGTTGACTTTACTTACGATTCAACTTGCAATTATTTTTATTGGTAAACAACTTTTTGGGCAAATTCAAGAAATTTTAATTCCGTATGTAGTATACTTCATTAGAAATTCTTGAGTAGAGTAAAAATTTCTTTTTTTCTAACATGAACAAATTTCATTCAAAGATGGTTAATGAGTAAATGGAATAAAGCTAAATCTGCAGTGGATCGAGAATTATTGGAAAAAAAGTATGCAGATTCCAGTAGGAAGAATAAAGAAATTCCACAATGGGTAGAAGATGATCATTTGGCAGGATCTTCGGATTCCATTAGGCTTGAATATGAAGAAATGGTAATTCAATTTGGATTTCTTGCGTTATTTGGGGTTGCTTTTCCATTAGCACCATTGTTTGCTTGGATTAATAATGTTATTGAAATAAGATCTGATGGCCTTAAAGTAAGTAAATAAAGAATATTTTTACATGTCTTTATTAAGTGTAATAACTTTGTTCTAAAAAAACTCTTCGATAGTATATTAAAACGTTACAAAGACCAGTCGGGTATCAAGCACAAGACTTAGGAATGTGGGAAAAAATTATGAACATAGTATCATTCATAGCAGTATTAACAAATGCAGTAATTATAGCTTTTCATTCAAGATGGATGGAAAATCAATTTAAAAAATATACAGGTGATGATGAAAATAGATTGTTAGTTGCTAAACTCGGATTTGTACTTGCCTTTGAGGTAAATTATATAAAATATCATTTATTTTACCTTTTAAATTATTTATTTTACTAATCTATTTATTTTTATTTAACAAAAAGCATCTTGTGTTTATTATTAAATTAATGTTTGCATATATGATACCGGATGTACCAAGGAAAGTTAGAATTGCAATAGAGAGAGAACGATATCTTTCTAGATTAGTGTTAGAAGGTGAATCACCTGCATTTGATGAATATTGGAGTGATAAAAAAGATGATTCTTCTCTATTTTCTGAAAAAGGTTCTTTATTATTACCTCGTAGATTTACTAAAAAATTCAAGTCTCAATAATTTTTTTTTTTTCTTTATAATAAATATATTTATTAATATAAACATTTTTTATTTTAAATTTGTAATAATATTATTTAATGTAACTTTTAATGTAACTTTTTTAGTTAACTTAGTAAAAAATAAAAAAAAAATTAACGCATTAGTCTCATAGTATTTCTGCAAATTACACATGATTTTGATCTTGCAAATCCGACATATGTAAGAAATTTCCGCAAATTATAAACATTTAACCCGGGACTGTTTTATAGTTAAAAAAAAAAAAAATTTATTAAAAGCAAATAAATTAAATAAAACAATATATGTGAATAATATAGATGCAAAAAAAATGTTGAATAGTTGAAATTGTTCATTTATGGATTACTCATAGAATATTATAAAAATCGGGAGTTATTCACCCCCTGTTTCCCCTATTTTAGTTCCCTCCTTTACCCCTATTCACTTTTTAACTACTTGAAATACTTCATATTCTAATACCCAAAATTTAGATAAAGTAGTAACTCTCTCTTGATAATCATCTTTATCGGAAGAGCAGCTATCATAAGCATTAAAATTTTGTTTCATCCATAAATCTTTGTCGCCAAAACAAGGGCCATGAGATTTATCTTTTACACGTATAGCATAACCAGGTCTACTTACTCTTGATAATTTAGCGTCCGCGATATTACCTTGTTTAGGAAAACTAAATAGAAAACTATTTTGAGTTGTAATACGAGAATCCCCAGTTGTCCATTCAATGGGATTATAACCACCAACTAATTCACCTGAATAAGCTATTTGCATTACAACAATAGTTGGACCTTTATGATCACATTTTTCATGAAAAATTTCGGATTCAAACCCATCTTTACTACCTCTAACTAATAATTTAAATTTATATGGAATATCTTCAAATTTATAAGGTTTACCATCTTTTCTATCTATCCAATCACATAATCTCGCTACATGTTCTTGTTTTATTAATGTTGAATCAAATGGAATCAATCTTGGTTTATGTAATGGATTAATAGGTCTACTACTTGGTTTTAAATGAAATTTAATTATTTCTTCTCTTAAATCTTCTGGTAAAATTGAATTATAAGGCCAAACTTTATCATAAAAATCAGTTGAAGAAATTTCAAAAAATCTTATTAAAGGTATGCAATTTTTTAGAATCTTTTGTAATTCTATAAAATCCATTTTCTCCCATTTAGAAACATTTACAGGTGGAACAAGAAAAGAATCATTAAATTCGTTAGATGATGAAAAATTCATTTGGGCAATACCCCATTGAATTAAATGATCCCAAATTTCAATTTCTTCGGTTTGTAAATCATCTCTAGATAATAATGGTAATAATAATGATTCTTCAAATGTTGAAAAATCTTCAGATTTGAACACCAATAAAGGATTTTTACAAATTGTTTCTAAACAAAAATCTTGTAACTTTTTACATCCTTCACGTGGGTTTATCGTACGATGCACTCTAACTACATTCTTTTTCATCCACTCTGATTTGTTATGTAATAAATAATCTTGTACATGATTAAATAATTCTTGCAATAATAACTCGTCTGATGCAATAAGTAATTCGAGAATATGTGACGGATCTTGATTGTTTAAATCTATGGTTCCAGAATATATATACCTTAATTTTTCAAAAGAGAAAAGGCATCGTAAAAATTAATTTCACTTCGATGTAAAACGGTTTACATCTTTAAACATAACAACTTACTTGAGAATTATTTCGAAGACAGCTGGAGAAACATTTGGTTTAGTAAATACCGTAGAACCATCTTCTTTTCTAGCCCAATCATTTGATAACGCTCTTTTAAAGTATGGTGATCTTGCTCTAAGAATTACTGAATGGGCTTGAAACGTTTTTTCATTTTTTTCATCGCCGACTCTGATAATAACATTATAATCATCTGAATGATCAAGTAATACGCTAAAATCTTTTGAAAGACTAGTAAAAAATTCTGACATTATGCTACTTTACAAAAAGAGAAGGGGAATGATAACCACAAAAAAAAAAAAAAAAAAAAAAAAAATAAAAAAAAAAAAAAAAAAAAGGAAAAAAAAAAAAAAAAAAAAAAAAAAAAAAAAAATTAAATTAACAAAGAAAAAAATTAAATTTTATGTTGAAAAAGTTGTGTTAAGGAAAGAAGTTGTGAGAAATCTATTCTTCATTAAATAAGTGGATGGGGATGATATTTATAGAATAAAATTGAGATCGGCTTGAATGATTAGCTGCATCATTTACAACATACTTTCCGAATATCGGAATCAAGACATTGTTTACCTTTTTTTGCATAAAAATATATTATATACTTTATATTACATCAATAGTGCTTTAAAGTGATATATAAGTAAAAATGATAGTCAAACTTTTTTTTTCACATTGTATTCACACTATAAAGACTAGCATCAATTTTTGAAACGACAAGTTTCATCATTTTTAATAACACAAATTATATTGTTAATCAATAATATGTTAGTAGCTGAGTTAGATATTTTGTAATAACAAAAATATTTGTAATCTCTAAGCAATGTACCGCAAGTGCATTTGGCACATCTTCTACTAAATATAGTATACTGAACTTTTTCTTTTTTTATTGGTTTAAATTATAAGCACAATAAAATAATAATAAAAAAATGTTATGTGCGGTGTTACGGTAAATCAGTGGATAATTGGATGGTTAATAAATAATGTAATCATATGTGGGCGGAATTAAACCTTTCCTGAGATTCTTTTTAAGTTTAGCTGCTTCTTTAATCGTTAGTAAAGGACCAACCGCAGATGCCCGAAAGTAAAAAATGCGCGTAGAATTCACCCGAGATTTCGAACGTTATTATTTTGAGTTTTACTTGTAAAGAAAGTTTCTGTCCTTAATTCAGAAGAATGGAACGATTTACGGGGCTTATTAATTATCAGTTTCCGTATGAATCATACAAATTATAAATTAAGGCTTAATGTTTAGAAAGGGCTTTGTTTTATTTATTTCATTCATATGACGCTAATTGTTTATTCATGCATTCTCATGATAAGTAATTACTACGGCATTGTATAATAATTATAAATCATATCTTACCATTCTGATTATATTATTATATTAATGAAAATTTAAATGACAATCCCGAATATGAATAAGTCTATATAATAATAAAATTTTCCTCAAAAATCACGTGATAATATCTTTTTAAGAAATATTGAATACTATAATTTTAAATATCACACGTTCACTTCTCATTAAGCATGAACAAGAATAAGTAAAAAGGTAAAACAGAAATATCATATGACTGACATCATCCTGTATTAATATTATAAAATTGTAAATATACTAACATTTTGACTTTTAATTAATTCCAATTTTAATTTCTATTGGTTTAACTACAAATTATAGGTGAAACTTTAGAATTACTCTTCTGTTATTTGCTATAATTATAAAAAAGAAAAGAAATATAAATTTCAAAATCTTAAATAATCTCAGAATTTGTTATATTTAACTTTTTATTAAACTATTAGAAGATTTGATAGTATTGGAAATTATTTAATTAATATATATAGAAACTTCCAATCAAATTTCTATATTATTATTAAATAAAATAAGCAAGTACCAAAAATAAGCAAGTTGAAAATTTATTGAATATTCTTATGAAATTTTAATTATATAATAAATGTAATTATAATTAAATACTTATAATGAAGGGAATATAATTATCATTATTATAATAAATTAAATGATTATTAACTAAAATTTAGTAAAATATATGCTATAAATATTTGCATCCAAAAATAAGCAACTTTATAATAAAAACAAGTTGCTTATTTTTGAGCAAATATAGTAAAATATTTTAATATTATTTTTAATATTTTAAATTATAATAATTTTATATAAATAAATATTACTAAGTTTTTTTTTACCTTTTTTTAATTCTTTATTTATTTTTTTTTTAAAAAAAATTTATAGGCTACCTCTAAAAAGAAAAAATAATTTTAAATTATATATTGTTTAATAAAATATTAAAAATTTTAATAAATAAAATTTATAAAATACCAATGTTTAGAAATTGTAAATACATATATTTAAATTATTTTTAAATTAATTACTAAATAATAATCCATTGCTTTATGATATAAATAATGTAAAATTTATAAGTTATTTAATATTTGGTTACATAAGCATAGCAGATATTCCTATTTTATCACAATTTTGTAAATCATTTACTAATTATTTGTTGATCATTTATTCAAATATATCATATAATATAAATGCATCACAATACAATTTACTGGGTATTAGTGTAACTAAAAGTTTAGAAATCTCATAAGAAATTACAAAGTAAATAAAAAAAATAAAAGAATTTATATAAATTGAATATATTTAGGGGAGTTACATAATTATATTATGTAATTATTAAAGAGAGGGAGGGGAATAATTAAAATCTTACGTTACACTTAATAAATCATATGATTTATAAATATTATAATTTGATTGGTTGTTAAATCTAACAGAGAGAAGAGGAGGGTAAGCTTATATTAAACTGAATATTACATGATATGTGTAACTCCTTTTATCTGATATTCCAATTGTTTTTTGATTTTTAGAACTTTTATTTCTATCATAACAGAATTTCTGAAACTAAAAAAGCGATTATGAATACATACTGAAGAAAAAATAGTATTGTGAAAATTATTACAAATGTATATATGTAAAAATCTAAAAAGTACTAATATTTAATACACTTATGTGGATCAAGATTTAAAATAGTTTAGTTATATCAAAAAATCAAATGTAATAGAATATCAAAATTAATTTTTTCATATCTGTATTAATTTCTTAATGAGTTTGAGAAACAGCATATTCTTGTAGTAATTTTGATTCCAAAGTAGTAAAATAATGATATGCATCATATAAAATATTCTTTATATTTTGCATATAAACTATTAACTGTTTTTTAATTATGATCTTCAAAAAATAATATAAAAATTTTTAATTGAATTTTAAAATTTATTTGTATACTCTTTGCAAAACTTTTAGCATGTTTAATTTGAGTTGATTTACTCAAATTTTTATGAAGTTTCAATGCTCATGATTTTTTTTTGTGATTTTTATTAACGCATTTTAATTGAAATTCAAAGAAATATATTTCAGAAATAGCAGTTCTCTTATTTAGTATTATCATCTAATAAAATAACATCTAATATTTAAAAATACTGCTGTGTAACTATTATATTTAGACTGATCCACATAAATAACCATTACAATTATATACCCATGTTATGTGACTATTATGTGTAATGCAAATAACATTAAACGGTAAAAGTACCGTATCAAAAAATAATATATTTATATTACGTGTTTATATTTTTTTTCATTAATATCCAAAGAAAAAGAAGAAATAGGTTTTATTTTTTTTATATATCAATACCTAAAGAAAAAGAAGAAATAGCTTTATTTTTTCTTTCTTCATATATCAATAAAGCTCTGAACAGGTCAGTTCAGTTCCATTTTTTGGTTTTTTTCTAATTGATCAGAACCCATTTTGCGCAATAACTCACCATTTAGTGATCGTAAAAAGACAATCAATAGCTCATTGGAATCCTCTTGTCAAGATGATTTGAATGATACCAAAATCATCTTTTTAGCATCAATAGATGGCGAGTTATTTTTTGTAAAATTGGCAAAACTAACTCCCTACCTATCGATTCTAGAAAGATGATTTTGGTATCATTCAAACCATCTCAATAAGAGGATTCCAATGAGCTATTGATCTTTTTTCTACGATCACTGAATGGTGAGTTATTGTGCAAAACAGGTTCTGACCAATTAGAAAAGAACTGAAAAATGGAACTGAATTGACCCATTCGGAGCTTTATGTATCAATATTCAAAGAAAAAGAAGAAAGAAAAAGAATTGTGACTTTGAAACTGTTTGATTGCTTTTTTTTTATTTTTTCAACATTTTTTATTTTTTTTTAGAAATCCAGCTCCTTTAACAGTATAATTCGATAAGGTTCATTTCAAACCTTTAATTTTTTAAATTTTTTTTCGTTATTTTTTTGTTTTTTTAATTTTATTTTTTTCTTTTTTTTTTGTAGAAATTCGGTTCTTTTGATCTTAAAATTTGAGGTTAAATTGAGTAAGTTTCAAAGCAAATGCTTCAAAACTTATATTTTTTTATTTTAATATCTTTTTTTTAATTTTAATTTCTTGTTTTTTTGTAGATATCGGTGTGTCTTCAATTTTAGAATCCAGGATTGAATTTGATTTTGGTAAGTTTATAGGGATTGCTTCAGATCTTTTTCATTTTTTTTTTATTAAAAGTCTGCTTATTTTTTAGGTCTAGGTTCTTCAAAAATTCAGAGTGGACTTTCTTGAAAGATAAGTTTTGAAGTTTGTTTTGAAACTTTTTCTCAAATAATTTATTTTTTTTGAAAAAACTTATTGTTTCTTCTTTTGTCAATTTTGTAGGCTTTGTTTCTTTATTAGATCGGCTGTCTGCTTCTTGAGTGAGTTTTGATGAGTTTTACTTCGATTTTATTTTGTTTTATTTTATTTTATTTTAATTTTCTTCTTTTTGGCAGGTGTTAGTAGATTAAGTTTTCCAAATCCTAGATGATATGACCGGTAAGTTTCAAAATGTTTGTTTTAGTTTGAAACTTTTTTAATTTTATTTTTTTAGGTTTATTTTGAAGAAACTAACTGTTTCTTTTTTTGTCTACTTTATAGGAATTGTCTTCAAATTTTGGGTCGTCATCTCAGATAAGTTTCAAAATTTCTCTTCAAAACTTTTTTTTTAAAGTTATTTTTTTTTTAATTAATTTTTTTTATTGATATTTTTTTTATCTTTTTATTGTAAGTTGTGCCTTCTGGACATAGTATTCCAAAAAAAAAACTGATCTAATTCATATCCACAGATCTGATCTAATTCATATTCACAGATCTGATCCAATTCATATTTGCGGATCTGATCTAAGACAGATCAGATCAGATCATGTGTTTTATAATTCGTGAACTGATTTGAATCAAAAAAATCTGATTCAGTTTGAATCAGATCGAATCAAATCAGCGATCATTCAGATTAGATCAGATCAGATTGGATTTGACAGATTCAGATCAGATCTATAGTTCACTATTAAAATTGTAAAAAATGTTGCAAAACGTTTTTTACATATAATTCATTAATAGAAAAAATTCATTAATAGAAAACGTTTTGTAACATTTTTCTATTAATATTATAAAAAAATATTTCGCAACATTTTCTATTAATATCGTAAAAAAATATTGCAAAACGTTTTTTACATATGATTCATTAATAAAAAATATTTTGTATTGTTTTTCTATTAATATCATAAAAAAATGTTGCAAAATGTTTTTTTACTTATAACTTATTAATAGAAAACATTTCACAACGTTTTTTATTAATATGTAAAAAAAATGTTGTAAAACGTTTTTCTTATTTATAACTCATTAATAGAAAATGTTTTGCAACATTTTTTTATTAATATGTAAAAAATGTTGCAAAACATTTTTTTTACTTATAATTCATTAATAAAAAATGTTTTGCAACATTTTTCTATTAATATTGTAAAAATTGTTGTAAAATATTTTTTACTTATAATTTATTAATAGAAAACGTTTTGCAACGTTTTTCTATTAAAATGTAAAAAAATGTTGTGAAACATTTTTTTTACATATGATTCATTAATAGAAAACATTTCATAACATTTTTCTATTAAAATGTAAAAAATATGTTGCGAAATGTTTTTTTACTTATAATTTATTAATAAAAAATGGTTCACAACATTTTTCTTACTTATAACTCATTAATAGAAAATGTTTCACAACGTTTTTCTATTAAAATATAAAAAAAATGTTACAAAACGTTTTTTTACTTATAACTCATTAATAGAAAATATTTTGCAACATTTTTCTATTAATATTATAAAAAAATATTGTAAAATATTTTTACTTATAACTCATTAATAGAAAATATTTCGCAATATTTTTCTATTAATATCGTAAAAAAATGTTGCAAAACGTTTTTTACTTATAACTCATTAATAAAAAATATTTTGCAACGTTTTTTTATTAAAATGTAAAAAAAGGTTGCGAAATGTTTTTTTTACTTATAATTCATTAATAGAAAATGTTTCACAATGTTTTTCTATTAATATCATAAAAAAAATGTTGCAAAACATTTTTATTATAGTCAAATCTGATTTGGATTCAGACCGAATCAAATCAAGTCTAAGTCCAATTCAGATTTGGATCAGATCAGATTTGATTTAATCTAGTAGGGTAAAAATAGGGTTTCTGGTGCAGTCACTATCTTTCTTACCCTCAGAAAGTCTGGCAAACATCAAGGACGACCATTGTAGGGTGTAGGGTCAAGTAGTACTACACATCCTCTTATCTCCATTGAAACCATTTCCTGCTATACTTTTCTTGGTATCCGGTTGTTGAGTTGATACCATAAAATATACCATTTTATAGCCTTTGT